>CAUYRH010044065.1:0-19044 GCA_963574655.1 Perodicticus potto
CTGGGACTACAGGCGCCCGCCACAACGCCCGGCCATTTTTTGGTTGCAGCCAGCGTTGTTGTTTGGCAGGCCTGGGCTGGATTCGAACCCGCCAGCTCAGGTGTACGTGGCTGGCGCCTTAGCCCGTGGAGCCACAGGCGCCGAGCCTTACCTCTACATTTTCAATGTTAATAGAAAATGAGTTATGGAAAAGGTGTATGTCCTGTTCATGGAGATGAAGCTCTTTAAATCTAAATTGAAACTCCTTTTGCAACTTTTCCAGTGAATCCACACGTTTTGTTTGGGAATGCAACCAATGGTTTTCCGCTAACAGATTCTGCAGCCCAGGATGAGTTGGCTGCTAAACAGGACAGGCAGTGGAGGCAAAAACAGCTGGCGGGCCCGATAAACATCCTCGGCGCAGGCCGTAGTTTGAGGACCCCTGTCTTAAGGGGTTCTCCTGCCTCAGCCTCCCAAGTAGATGGGACTACAGGAGGCCGCCACATCACCCGGCTATTTTTGTTTTTATTTGTTGTTGTTGTTGTTTTTGCAGTTTTTGGCCGGGGCTGGGTTTGAACCCACCACCTCTGGTATATGGGGCCAGCGCCCTACTCCTTTGAGCCACAGGCGCCACCTCTATTTGTTGTTGTTTTAATTGGTGTTTAGCAGGCCGGGTTTGAACACACCAGCCCATGTGCATGTGGCCAGCGCCCTAATCACTGAGTAACAGGCGCTGAGCTAAACTTATACTTTATTATTTTTTTTTTTTTTGAGACAGAGCCTCAAGCTGTCACCCTGGATAGAGTGCTATTGCATCACAGCTCACAGCAACCTCCAATTCCTGGGCTCAAACGAGTCTCCTGCTTCTGCCTCCCAAATATCTGGGACTACAGGCGCCCGCCACAACGCCCGGCCATTTTTTGGTTGCAGCCACCATTGTTGTTTGGTGGGCCCGGGCTGGATTCAAACCCGCCAGCTCAGGTGTACGTGGCTGGCGCCTTAGCCCGTTGAGGCACAGGCGCCGAGCCGCCAACATTATCTTTATAAATATAATCTTAATTTCCAGATTCTCAGACAGCGGTTTTCAACCTGTGGGTTGCAACCCCTTTGGGGATGGAAAGACCCTTTCACAGGTGTCGCCTAAATACATCCTGCATATCAGATATTTACATTATGATTCATAACAGTAGCAAAATTACAGTTATGAAGTAGCAATGAAAATAATTTTATGGTTGGGGGTCACCACAACATGAGGAACTGTATTAAAGGGTCGTGCCATTATGAAGGTTGAGAACCACTGTTCTAAAAGAACATATGACAAGGTAGGTAATAAGACAAGTTGTGAGCATTGCCAATATACTAAAATCGTCCTTAGTATTTCCAACATACAAATTTTTTTTTGAGACAGTGTCACTTTATCGCGCAGGTAGAGTGCCCTTGCGTCAACTTAGGTCAAAGCACCTTTCAAACTCTTAGGTGGGAGCAATCCTCCTCCCTTAACTCCCTGAGTAGTTGGGCCTACAGGTGCTCACCACAATACTCAACTAATTTTTTTTTCCTATTTTTATTTTATTTTATTTTTATTTATTTATTTATTTTTGAGACAGAGGCTCAAGCTGTCACCCTGGATAGAGTGCCATGGCATCACAGCTCACAGCAACCTCCAATTCCTGGGCTCGAGCGAGTCTCTTGCTTCCGCCTCCCAAGTAGCTGGGACTGCAGGCGCCCGCCACAACACCCGGCCATTTTTTGGTTGCAGCCGTCATTGTTGTTTGGCGGTCCCGGGCTAGATTCAAACCTGCCAGCTCAGGTGTACGTGGCTGGAGCCTTAGCCAGCTAAGCCACAGGCACCGAGCCTTTTTTCCTATTTTTAGTAGAGAGGGAGTTTCACTCTTGCTCAGGCTGGTCTCAAACATAGGAGCTCAAGGGATTCCAGCCTTGGACTCACGGAGTACTAGGATTATAGATGTGAGCCTCCTTGACTGGCCCTTTATACTCTAATACCGCCTGTTTTAGCCACTCTTTTCTGTTAGAACAACAACAAAACTGCTTAATCTGAGCAGCAAATCACACGTTGCTGAGCGCAATAGTCCTTGTAATCAAACTTTTCAGGGATCAAGCATGTCTGGACTTCACAGGAAGAATCTAGTAGCCTGTGACAGGTTTCATGAGCTTGATGCCCAAACAATGAATAGTCGGCCTCTCCCAGTTTTCCTAGCACACAAGGCAGAGTTCTGAAATTACACCTGAGGTGAAAGCTTGAACAAAGCCCTGGCTTAAGGGGAAAAGGAAGAAGAAACCTGAATCTTGTTTTTCCCTTTCTTTTGCTGGTGAAATTGAAAACCAAAAGGGCTGAGGACTGGGGGATGAGGGACGAAGGGGTAGGAAGACCTAAGGAAGACCTGCAAAGAACAAGAGCTCCCAAAAGGAGAATGGAGGCGCCATACAGATGTTTTTCTCTGGAACAGAAAGCCATCTTCATTCTGCTCTTGACATCATCTTCTGCCTAAGCCAACAGTTTTCCAACCTAGCCCTGCTTTAACAGATTCCACATTCTAAACTTATCCGGAATGCCCTATCTAGACTTCAGGCAACATTCAGAAACTCTCATGTTATCTTCAAGTATAAAAGAGAGAAGCTGGGGGGCTGGGGGAGGAAGATGGTAGAATCACAACTGGGTTTTACTATTCCCAACTCAATACCAAGGTTCCTTGTCTCTGGTATTCATTCTTTCCTTCTAATACAGTGGTTCTCAACCTTCCTAATGCCACAATGTATTTTCATTCTTTTTTTTTTTCCAGTTCTTTTTGGCCGGGGCTGGGTTTGAACCCACCACTTCTGGTATATGGGGCCAACGCCCTACTCCTTTGAGCCACAGGCACCTCCCTGTATTTTCATTCTTAAAAAGGGGTCACGTGGCTCGACATTCAAGCCAGACACATACACCAGAACTGGTGGGTTCAAATCCAGCCGGGGTCTGCCAAACAATAATGACAACTACAACCAAAAAATAGTCAGGTATTGTGGCGGGCACCTCTAGTCCCAGTTACTTGGGAGGCTGAGGCACAAGAATCCCTTAAGCCTAGGAGTTGGAGGTTACTGTAAGCTGTGATGTCATGGCACTCTACCCAAGGTGACAGCTTGAGGTTCTGTCTCAAAAAAATAAATAAATAAATAAAGGGGTCGTGAGGGCGGTGCCTATGGCTCAGTGAATAGGGCGCCAGCCCCAAATACGGAACCTGGCCCCAACCAAACTGCAAAAAAAAAATAACCAGGTATTGTGGTGGGCACCTGTAGTCCCAGCTACTTGGGAGGATGAGGCAAGAGGATCGCCTAAGCCCAAGAGCTAGAGATTGCTGTGAACTGTGACATCACAGCACTCTACCAAGGGTGATAAAGTGAGACCCTGTCTTAATAAAAAAACAAAAAAGGTAGCTCAACTGGCTAAGGCGCCAGCCACATACACTGGAGCTGGTGGGTTTGAATCCAGCCAGTGCCTGCCAAACAATGACAACTATAACCAAAAAAATAGCCGGACATTGTGGTGGGCGCCCATAGTCCCAGCTACTTGGAAGGCTGAGGTAAGAGGATCCTTTAAGCCCAAGAATTTGAGGTTGCTGTGAGCTATGACGCCACAGCATCCTATCCAGGGCAACAGCTTGAGACTCTGGTTCAAAAATAAATAAATAAATAAAAATAAATTAATAAACCATCACTAGAATACTTATATGTAAATATTTGTTATATATATATATATTTTTTTGAGACAGAGCCTCAAGCTGTCACCCTGGATGGAGTGCCGTGCATCACAGCTCACAGCAACCTCCAATTCCTGGGCTCAAGTGAGTCTCCTGCCTCCGCCTCCCAGGTAGCTGGGACTACAGGCGCCTGCCACAACGCCCGGCCATTTTTTGGTTGCAGCCGTCATTGTTGTTTGGCGGGCCCAGGCTGGATTCGAACCCGCCAGATCAGGTGTACGTGGCTGGTGCCTTAGCCCGTTGAGCCTAACTTTCTGTTTCTTTGTTTTTTCTTTAGTAGAGAAAAGTCTCAAAGTCCTGGCTTCAAGTGATCCTCCCACCTCAACTTCCCAACATCCCGGGATTATAGGCATGAGCCATCAAGCCTGGCCAAGATCTTTTCTTTTTTTTTTTTTTAAGGGATTTTCAGATATTCCCATGTAGAAAGGAGGAAGGAAATGGATGCCAGGTGGAAGGAACGGTTTGAACAAAGTCTTAAAGAGAACAAAGCTAGCGTGAAGAGCATCACTCTGATTGGAACAGAAAGGTCATTTGAGGGGTGGTAGAATGCAGGGAGCACCCACAAATGATGAGTGAGAATGTCACCAGCTAGAATTTGCTGCCGGATTTGCCATGGGGACAACAGGCAGTATAGCAAAGCACTAACACTGGACTCACAAACCGGGGTTCAATTCCTGGCCAAGTATTTTGGACAAGTCATTTTCTCTTAGCCTTGGATTTCTCACCTCTAAAGTGGAGGAAATAATCCCTAGCTCACAGATTGTTTGTGAGGCTTAAATGAGATGATATATATAAAAATCTCCGGCATCACACCCCATAGACACTTTTTCAAAATGTTTACCGATGGGTAGCACCTGTGGCTCAAAGGAGTAGGGCACCGGCCCCATATGCCGGAGATGGCAGGTTCAAACCCAGCCCCGGCCAAAAACTGCAAAAAAAATGTTTACTGAGTTTGAGAAAATGAAGGCCGTGGGTGTGAACCACTCATTCGAGTGCTTTAGTCACGGAAGGAGGGAAGCATATTGCACAATGTCCAGAGAGTGCAGAGCGGGGTCAAGGGAGGCTTTTTCTGAGTTGAGGAGACCTATGGGTGTTTGAAAGCTGAGGAGGGTGGGTGCTGCCAAAAGACAGCTGGTGACGAAAATGCTCTAAAACTGATCGTGTGACAGTTGCACAACACTGTGAGTATACTAACGCCATTGAATTGTACATTGTAATGGGGTGAATTGAATGGTATATTAACTATAACTCAATAAAGCTGTTTAAAAAAAAAAGAAAGAAAAAGACAGGCTGGACAGAACCACAAGCTCTTTTGGGAGCCAAAAAGGAGGAGGACTCAGGCAAGGGCCAGAGTGGAGAGCAGAAGAAGACAGAGCACTCATCCGAGGTAGGGAGTGCAGGCTGCTGCCCCCACTCATTGAGGGCTTGAATGAGCGCCTTCCACATGTCAGGCGCTGTGCCAGAGAGCGTGAGATGCCCTGGAGGGGCCCAACACGAGCAGAACTATGGGGAGGGAAACAGTGTGGGGAGAGCAAGAGCAGAGGAGCCAGCCACCTGCTCCATCCTGAGCTCTTCACCTGTGCGGTGGGGTGGTCTCACAATCTGAGACAGACCTGTAGTGGGACTCAGACTTGCAGCTGAAGAAGCCTAGGCTATGGCTGGGAGCTGGGAGTCAGGAAAATGGGGAGCTCCACAGCCACACGAGGGCAGTAGTTGAAAGTGCCCCATCCTGGACGAGGTCAGAAAGAGGATCCTGAAGCCATCACCCCTCAGTCACTTCCATTAGACATCAACAGGGGACCCCTGAGAGCACTCATGGAGACCTCCCTGAGTACATAGTTCTAACCTGCATATGGTTTCTGTGCTTTCTTGAATAAATCCCCCAAACCCTGCTGCCTCCAAAATACTGTGAGTCCTACTTCTATGGTAAAGTAGTGCTACCAATGATGGGTGAGTAAAAAGAGACCTAGTGGGCTCGGGGTCAGGGCAGGGAGCCAGTTTAAGCCATAGAAAACCCATCAAGGGGAGAAGCACAGTTGGGCAGAGCACTGAGAGCCAGGTAACTCTCATGAGTCAACAGCGAGGGTTTGGGAGACACATCACAAGCCACCCAGTAATGTCAGAGGGTCAGCATGTCCACAGGCACCAGGCTGTGCCCACCACCAGAAGGAACCACAAGCTTTTCCTTCACCCCGCTGATCCACACCCCTGCAGACTCTTCTCCCTGCCCTGCCCTGCCCTGTCCCCTCCCAGCTCACCAGGCAAACTGATGCAATGTGCTGGAGCAAGATCCTAAAGGGGTTTGGGTTCTGGCCCTGGCTCCACCTCCAAGGTGCTGAGTGACTTCTCCTCTGGACTCAGTCCCAGTGTACAGAGGCAGGATGTATGAAGGTGGAGAGTGTAGAGTCCAGGGGTTTGAGTCCCAGCTCTTCAAACTAGCTTTGCAAACTGGGACATGTCATGTATCTTCTTTGTGTCTCAGTTTCTTCAATTAGCACGAGGTTTAAATGGATGGATAGGTGTAAAACACTTGGAATGCTGTGTGCACAGAGTAAGGGCTCAATACTTTTAAACCGCATTATTTTGCCTATGAGAGGAGTACTCAGCCATCTCTGAGGCCCTTTCTAGCTAAGGCGGTCTATGACCCTGGGATTCTACCTGTACTACCATATTTGAATTTCTAATTAGACACCATATGTTGCCATTATTTGAGTAACCCAGCTATCTGAAACCTGGTGACTTCTTGACCTTGGGCCTCCTTGATGTACCTTTCCTATGACATCCAGTGGGAAGGCTTGTGACCCCACCCACATGCTCTGGAAAGTATAAAGTCCTTCCCAGCAACTTTGAGAACTCTCCCAAGCCTTTCCCCACTGAAGCCCTCTGCCCTGGAGTGATCTGCTCCTAAACCCACATCTGTGTGGCAGGCTTTCCTGAAGGTTCAAATACACGGTGGGAAATTATAGCACAAGGAAGGAAGCAAATTCAACATCAAGGTGAAACAACAGGAATCCGGGTAAATAAACCCTGGTACATATATACAGTGGAACACTGTACAGCTGCAATAAATAAATAAATAAATAATGGGGAAGCTCTTGCTGTGCCTGGTATGCTCACCAAGCAAATACAAAGTTAAGCAAATACTAAGCAAATGCAAAGCTAGGTGCAGGACACCGTGAATGACATATTTGCCAGAGAAAGGGGGAGGAGAATAAGAGTGGGAGTAGGGAAAGGGAAAGTATGCTTATGTGCATTTGCTGCATACACTAGATATCTCTGGGAAGCCACATAAGAAACAGGTGGTGGGCAGCATCTATGGTTCAGCGAGTAGGGTGCCGGCCTTATATATGGAGTGTGGCAGATTCAAACCTGGCCCCAGCCAAACCGTAACAAAAAAATAGCCGGGCGTTATGGCGGGTGCCTGTGGTCCCAGCTACTCGGGAGGTTGCTGTGAGCAGTGAGGCCACGGCACTCTGCTGAGGGCGATAAAATGAGACTCTGTCTCTAAAACAAACAAACAAAAAAACTGGTGGTAACTAGCAGGGATGGAGCAAGACTTTTCATTTTATGTGACTTCATACTCTTAAAATTTTGAAATGTGCAAATATATGTGTATGTACTAACAAACAAGGTACTTTTTTTAGAGACAGAGTAGCCTTCTCTTGCCTTTCTGGCAATGGCCAGAATGCAGTGCTATTGTCATAGCTCACTGCAACCTCAAACTCCTCGGCTCAAGCGAACCCCTGCCTCAGGTTCCCAAAGTACTGGGATTACAGGTGCATGTGAACTACAGCACCTGGAAAAAAAAAAACACTTTTTAAAAATCAAGATGAGACTTATTTCTGCCTAGAGAGTCCCTTCTCACTGCCCTCTTTCGAGCACCCCATCAGTACTCCTCTCTCACTAGCTATCTCAGAGATGCCAGTTTCCTCAATCTTATATTGTGCAAAATTCTCCTTCTCTCTTTGACTTCATCTTCGCCCATTTAGGCCATGCCTTTTTCACCCAAAGTGCCCATTACTATGATTTTCCCCCCAAAGAGTATCACTTCCCCTATATGAACCATGCCACATCCACGAAAAGCAGAAAGAGTGGGAGCAGCTTCTCTCTCCACCGGCTCTTTCATCTTTTTGCCAGGTCTATCGCCATTCCTGCCTCCAGGCTGTACTGTGAGTTTCTCGAGTGCAGAAACCTGTCTTGTTCATCTCTGTGTCTCATAGGTGTACCTCATAGGTGAGGTAGACCTGGAGGTCTATACATGGAGATGTGTATGGTCTGTACACCCCATATTGGTCTCCCCAGGGGACTCAGCATCCTAAGAGCAGGGGCTCCAACTTGTTCATACCTCCCTCTTTCCCTACCTGGCACAGCACGGTTCACAGTGAAAACTCCTTGGAAATGTTTATCCGATTGAATTGGTTTGATGAGGTAAGTGTGTGCACATGGAGAGATAAGGCAGCGGGTAGAAGTGGGGCCACATCTGAGACAGAGCAGGAAGATAGTAACAGTTCACATTTACTGAGCATTTTACTGCTTGCCAGGTGCTTTTCTAAATGCTTTCATGCCTTAGTTCATTCAATAATCTTCACAAAGACACTACCAAGTGGGTGGATCCTATTATTATCCACATTGTATGGAGGAGGAAACTGAGGCATAGCAACAGTGTGCTATTACACATTCTCACATCCTGTGGATGCTATGATGTGACAGTGGTTAGGAAGCAGTTATCTAGAAAAAAAGCTCTCAGACTTGGCCTTAAATTAGAACCATTCAGGGATCTCATAAAACTCTTGATGCTCAGGCCATGACCCGTTACCAATTAAATCATCATCTCTTGAGGATGAGATCCAGTCAAGGGTAGTTTTTAAAGCTCCCCAAAGGATTCCAGTGTGCAGCTGAGTTTGTGAACAGGTATCTGTGTCAAACCCTTTATAACGCTGGTGGAGATGCTGAGGCCCAGGGAGTAGTGATTGTTCAGGGTCACACAGCAGGGCAGTGGCTGAACCCAGGTCCGTCAAAGGGCTGGCCTTTTTCTGCTGGACCCCATCGGTCTCCTCCAAGTTGCTGTGGGAACTGAACTGGCAAACTGCTAGTCATACACGGATCTTAGAGTTCTTGGCTCAAGACTGTCTTGAAAGAAGATCCCCAGGACAGGCTGACAGAGCCTTCTCATCCCAGCATGCCCTATTCAAGTAGCTGCTGAGCCTGGATGTCTTAGGGCAGATAGGGCAGAGACCAACCT
This sequence comes from Perodicticus potto, assembly GCA_963574655.1. Classification (NCBI taxonomy): domain Eukaryota; kingdom Metazoa; phylum Chordata; class Mammalia; order Primates; family Lorisidae; genus Perodicticus; species Perodicticus potto. The sequence continues at coordinate 8,980 of CAUYRH010044065.1, forward strand.
AGAAAACATCCAGGCTTGAACACCACCCTGGATTTAAGAGGAGCTCAGGGAGACCGAGGGAAGGGTGTGATTTGGGGCAGGACACTACCACAGCAGTTTTTCTATAGCCACAGGCAAAGATCTGGAGCTGGAGCAGGCGTAAAAGCTAATTTCTTTCTTTCTTTTTTTTTTTTTTTTTGTAGAGACAGAGTCTCACTTTATCGCCCTCAGTAGAGTGCCATGGCGTCACACAGCTCACAGCAACCTCCAACTCCTGGGCTTAGGCCATTCTCCTGCCTCAGCCTCCTGAGTAGCTAGGACTATAGGCGCCTGCCACAACGCCCGGCTATTTCTTTGCCGCGGCCAGTTTGAACCTGCCACCCTCAGTATATGGGGTCGGCGCCCTACCCACCAAGCCACAGGTGCCGCCCAAAAGCTAATTTCTTTTTTCTTCTCTTCTCTTCTCTTTTCTTTTCTTTAACAGAGGCTGATTTCCCTGTCCCCACCCTGTGGGGCCCCCTACTCCCTCTCTACCTCTCCCCACCCTCTGATGATGCAGTGATCCCTGCCTTTCACCTTGATTCCCTCATCCCTGATGAGGAGATGATAGAAATCCATTTCTGGCGGCCTGAGGGCCATCAGCAACTTGTTTTCATTCTGGAGTCTGGCTGGTCTTGACAGGTCTAATGAGGGCCTCACAGGGGCCTATGTCCTATCTGAGAGGACACACACACTAAACAGAACTTCTGGAGGAATAGGAGGAGGGAGGTATCCCAGGGGTTCTGAGTCATTGGATTCAGAGTATTCATGGCCAAATGCCACCCTTGGGGTAGTTTGGGGGTGTAGTTCATGGAAAGACAAAGAGGCTGAACAGAGGAGTCAGTTCTGTCCTTTTCGTCTCCTGTCTTCTAACCCAGTGGCTCTGGCTACATAGAATCACCTGGGGAGCTTTTAAAAAAGTACTGATAGGCTTGGTGCCTGTGGCTCAAGCTGCTAAGGCGCCAGCCACATACACCTGAGCTGGAGAATCCAGCCCAGGCCCGCCAAACAATGACGGCTACAACCAAAAAAACAACCAGGCGTTGTGGGGGGAGCCTGTAGTCCCAGCTACTTGGGAGGCGGAGGCAGGAGAATCCCTTGAGCCTAGGAGTTGGAGGTTGCTGTGAGCTGTGATGCCATATCACTCTACTCAGGGCAACAGCTTGAGGCTCTGTCTCAAAAAAAAAAAAAAAGAAAAGAAAGTACTGATAGGGTGGTGCCTATGGCTCAGTGAGTGGGGCGCCAGCCCCATATACCGAGGGTAGTGGGTTTAAGCCTGGCCCTGGCCAAACTGCAACAACAAAAGAAAAATAGCCAGGATCAGTGCCTGTGGTTCAGTGGGTAGGGCGCCGGCCCCATATACCGAGGGTGGCGGGTTCAAACCCAGCCCCGGCCGAACTGCAACAAAAAAAATCGCCGGGTGTTGTTGCGAGTGCCTGTAGTCCCAGCTACTTGGGAGGCTGAGGCAAGACAATCACCTAAGCCCAGGAGTTGGAGGTTGCTGCGAGCTGTGTGATGCCACAGCACTCCACCGAGGGCGATAAAGTGAGACTCTGTGTCTACAAAAAAAAAAAAAGAAAGAAAAATAGCCAGACATTGCGGCAGGCGCCTGCAGTCCCAGCTACTTGGGAGGTTGAAGCAAGAGAATTACCTAAGCCCAAGAGCTGGAGGTTGTAGTGAGCTGTGACGCCACGGCACTCTACCTAGGGTGACAAAGTGAGACTCTGTCTCTGAAAAAAATATTTTTTTAAAGATGAAAACGTACTGATAGCTGGGTTCCAGACCCAAGGGAATTCAATGTAACTATTCTATTTAACTCTGGGGAGAGGCAGAGCATCATCTTTATAGTTCCCAGACTGATGCTAACATGTAGGCAGAAAAGAGAACTCTTGTCTGGGGGAATCACCAGACAGGAGGATGATTCTCTCAGACCTGAGACCCCCATCTTCACGTCCATCATCAGGACAATGCAGTAAAAGGGCCTGGTTAAAGAGCAGAGATGGTCCTCATTCTCACCCTCCCCATTCCTCACCTTGGACACATTACTTGGCTTCCTAGAGCCTTGATTTCTTCATTCATAAAATAGAATATTTGCCACCCAGGAGGTACTTGTGATAATTAAGTGATTAAGTCTACACAGTCCAAGCATGTAGTAAGCAATCAATAAAAGGTAGTTTTTTGTTTTGTTTTTTTTTGAAACAGTCTCACTCTGTCATCCTGTATAGAGTACAGTTGCATCATAGCTCACAGCAACCTCAAACTCTTGGGCTCAAGCAATCCTCTTGTCTCAGCCTCCCACATAGCTGAGACTACAGTCACCTGCCACAATACCTGACTAGTTTTTTTCTATTTTTACTGGGGACAAGGTCTCACTCTTGCTCACACTGGTCTTGAACTTCTGAGCTCAAGCACTCTACCGCCTCAGCCTCCCAGAGTGCTAGGATTATATGCATGAGCCACCACATCCAGCCAACGTAGTCTTTTAAAAAATTAAAGCCAATGTGTATACCTATGTTTATAGGAGCATCATTCAGTATTCACAGCAGCTAAAAGATAGAAGCAACCCAAATACCATCCACCCATGTGTGAATGGATGAGCAAAATGTGGTAAATATATACAGTGGAATATTATTCAGCCTGAAAAGAGAAGAAACTTTTTTTTTTTTTTTTGAGACAGAGCCTCAAGCTGTCACCCTGGATAGAGTGCAGTGGCATCACAGCTCACAGCAACCTCCAATTCCTGGGCTCAAGCGAGTCTCCTGCCTCTGCCTCCCAAGTTGCTGGGACTACAGGCGCCCGCCACAAAGCCCAGCCATTTTTTGGTTGCAGCCATCATTGTTGTTTGGCGGGCCTGGGCTGGATTCGAACCCGCCAGCTAAGGTATACGTGGCTGAGGCCTTAGGCCGTTGGGCCACAGGCGCTGAGCCAAGAGAAGAAACTTTTGACTCATGCCATAACACAGATGAACCTTGAGGACATTAAGCTAAGCAAAATAAGCCAGTCACAAAAAGACAAATACTGTATGGTTCCACTTATATGAGGTACCTAGGATAGTCAAATTCATAAAGACAGAAAGTATTTAGAATGGTGATGGCAAGGGGGAGGAGTAGAAGAGGGAATGGGGGGTTCATGTTTAATGGGCTCAGAGTTTCAGTTTTGCAAGATGAAGAGTTCTGGAGATGAATGGTTGGGATATTTGCACAATGTGAATGTACTTAATATCACCAGCTTTAAAATTGGTAAGAAGGTAAATTTTATGTTATGCATTAGTTTTTTAATTGGAGAAAGAAATAAATGAATAAAAGTTAGAATTAGTGATCCTGCTGCCCTGAGCGATACTATGCTCTTAGAGAAGCTTTCCGGCCCCCCCTTCTGGGATGGATACAGGGGACAGATGCACAATGAATGGACTCAGGATTTACACCAATAATAAACAGGAAATAATAGATGGGTTTAAATATTTATATGGTAAGCAGGCTTGGGGTGAGGACATTATGGGGGAGGGCAAAGAGGAAGGGGCAGAGGAAGGGGCCTGAGACACAAGGAGAATGTAAATGTTAGTAGAAATGGGGAGTTGAAGCCAGCCAAACCTGTGTTTCAAGCACACCCAGTAAGAGAGGGACAATTAAAGGAGGGGAAAATCCCTGTCAGGCCCAGGAGAGTGTGCCAGGACTCAGGCCACCCGTTCCTTCCTTCCAGGGGCGATCCTTGTTTACTCTTCAAAGCTGGGAGGGAATGTAATCAAATTATGACTGGTTATTCTAAATGACTGTCTCCAGTGGGGAAAGCAGGCCAGGAGGCTGGAGAGGGGAAACAAGTTGTTTTCCAGGACATTGTTTGCTCTTTCTTCAGCTTCCTCTTTCCCCCAAGTCCTTTCCTCCCTTTCTGCTTTCCCTTGTCTTGGGCTCTCCCTCCCTCTTTCCCCGGTCTGTTCCTTCCCCTATCAGCTCCCTAGGCAGACCCAGGCGTTGGGGGAACAGGTTCTTCTCAGATGACCGTGCAGCTAGGACAAGGAATATCCTGCCCCCCAGAAGCTTCCCTTCTGTGGATGACAGAACTCCCCCCATTCCCCCAGGAGGAAAAGATCTTTCCAGCCTGCCCACCTCCCAACCAGAGAGCAAATTCAATCCCTCTGTTTCTATAAGTCAGGTTCCTTGACTAGGACTCTATATCTAATCAACTAGGTCACCTTGGATAAGTAATTTACACTCTGTCGCAAGAGGAACCTCTTCTACCTGCCCTTTCTTTCCTTCCAGGACTGGTGTGAGGATTAAGTGATTCCACCTGTCAGAGATCTTCAGCTCTCAGTGACACAAAGGCCTCAGGTTAATGAAATACACCAGCCTACAGAGACAGGGGCAGCAGCTGAGGTTGTGGAATGGCCTGGGTCCTAAATGCCTACAGAGATTTAGGGACCATCCCATCCATCCCCCACCTCCACAAAAGCCTGCAAGAGGAGAATATGAGGCACAGGTCCCTTTGAAAGGCTAGATGGCTAAAAACAATAAAAGCAAGCATTCTGCTTCTCCCTCCATTCTGATCAGTTGCCTTCAAATTACCCAATGAAAGTGACAAGGGAGGCTGACTCCACTTTCTCCCCTGGGTTTTCACATTCCATGCCTCGCCCCTCTTAGTGACAAATATATCTTCTGTGGGGTCACAAAGAAACAACCTTGTGGAAAGATGGCATTTTTCCAAACAATGATTTATGACAACTACCTTTCTCTCATTCATCTCTTCCTAGCTGTCTGTCTCTTTCGCACACACACATACCCATGGAGCACGTAACACATGGGCATGAGTACCCATGGCGGTCTTCTCTCTGTCCCACACCACTCCACACCTACTTCAGCACTATCTTCCTGGAGTGCCCAGAGGCAGAGTGAGGACCGGAGGAGGGAAGGCGGGGCCCCAGGACGGGGACCATTGCAGCCTCCTCAACGCCATGCTTCCTGGCTTGTGGAAAATTCTGAGTGAGCTTTGTACCTGACAGTTTCAGGGCAAATTTAATAAAGTTGAGGGTAATAAAAGCATGTAAAGTAGTTTTTGACTGGTACATGGGTACTCATGCCCATGTGTTATGTGCTCCATGGGTATGTGTACGTGTGTGAAAGAGACAGACAGCCCCTGGCTCCCTGCCTTCGCCTCTGTGCCCCTGCAAAGCTAGTACAGCACTCTAGTTCTCAAGCGATAGAATCTAAAAGTTAAAGGCCACCCTGGAGCCTCCCTTGCCCAGCCTTTCCTGCTCAGCTATATAGGTCACTGCCATGAGCCCCAGGTCCCACAGCCAGAGTTATACCTAGCACTGAGAAGCAATCTCCTATTCTCCTCATCAGCAATGACCCCACACCTTTTTCAGCTGTTCCTTTCTCCCTCTCCCAACACCACTCTGTAGCTTTTGCCTCCCACCAGGCCTTCCCAGGATTCTGAGGACAGCCATTCCAAACAGCAGCATTCTCTAGAGGACCATTATCAGCTGGTTGCTAAAGTGGCTCCTTCTCATCTGATGTCTTCCCGGGACTGTGGCCCAAGTGATCTCCTGGTCCACTGCAACCCGCAGATTTGTGGGAGGACTTGGGAATCTCCTCTGAATTCAAATTAGGACTTTTAGCAGAGCTTGTACCATAGACCACTGCCAGATCAGGGCCCACACTCAGTTTAGCCCACCTGATGACTCCCCAGACATTATTGCTTACAAGAAGAGAAATTGTGGCTCAGTGAGGTGAGTGGACTGGCCCAGGCTAACCTAGCTAGTCAGTGGCAACTCTAAAGCCCCCAGGCCTTCCACTTCCATGTGCCTGCCCAAAATAAAGGCATTTCCCAGAAGCCCTGGCAGCCAGGGGTAACTATCTAAGCTCTGGCTAATGGGATCATAAGCTACAGTGTATACAACTTCTAGGAAGTATCTTCAAAGGATGGCCATTGTTCATTTACTTCCCCTTTCTTCCCCCTAGAATATATAGGCGTGATGGCTGAAGCTCAACCAATCACTTGAGATAAGAAGTTGCAAAGCTACAAGCTAGAGGGACTGGGTTTCTATTTCCAGTTTTTTGTCATCTATTCAAACCACTGTTATTTTGGATTTTTTGTCCTGCGTAGCTGATCCAACTTCTAACAAACACAGTGGTGAATATTTATTAGTTTTTCTGTCCTGCACTTTCTCTTTTCCTCCTTCCTTGGAGAAACACCCCTTCTGTTGCCTTTCCCGCACCTTTTCTGTACAGATACATTGGGAACTGCGAGCCCAGGAGTTGGAGGTTGCTGTGAGCTGTGATGCCATGGCACTGGGTCAAGGCCAGGAACTGCTGGCAGCCTCAGGGGAGAGAACAATGAGTGAATAAAGTCAAAGTACAGAGAGAACACGAGAAGATGAGGAAGAACCTAATCATGTTTGAGTTTCTGGCTCCAGTTGCCTGGAGGCCCCACTAAACCCTGCCCATCCTAAGTTGGTTATAAGAAGTACTATTCTCTTTCTGAGAGTCCTGAACAATGTGGGACAGCATGTAATGAGGTAGCAAGAAGTAGGAGAAGACCAGCTCTGGGGTTGCAAGAGGAAAGAGAGAGGATGTGGGGAGATCCAATGAAGGAAGTTCTAGCAAAGGAGGTGAGACTCAGGCCAGGCCTTGAAGGAAGAGAGGGCTTTGACCAGGAGATAAGGAAATAAAAGACAGAAGGGGGCGGTGCCTGTGGCTCAGTGAGTAAGGCGCTGGCCCCATGTGCCAGAGGTGGCAGGTTCAAACCCAAGCCCGGCAAAAAAAAAAAAAAAAAGACAGAAGGAAAATAAGCATGAAGTAGGTTCTGAAAGTTTGTGTGGAAGAGGAGGGAAGAAAAAGTGGGAAAGGAAGGGGATGCAACATCACTGAAGGCCACACATGTCAAGTGCAGGACTTTAGTCCCGTTTTGGTCAGCAGCTTTCAGGCATTAGTCTTCTAGAAGTTCCCTAAAAATATAAATTGAGAGCCCCACCATTAGAGATTCTGATTCATTAGGTGTGAGAGAGGCTGAGCATTGTACCAGAACTAAAGGCCAATGGTAAACAGAGAGATGACATCAAGCAGGAAAGTGACCAAAATATTGAGAAAAATTAGACAGTAAAGAGGAGAATAGATTAGAGGTGGGGAAACTGAAGGCAATGGGAAAACTGAGCTATTTGAAGGTGGTAAAAATTGAAATGGTTAAGGGAAAATTATGAGGTAATTTTGAAATTTATGATACTTTTGAAAACTTTGTGGTGGGGGATGGGTGATAGTGACTCTGTGAGTGGCCTGGAGATCAACAGCACTGATGGCATTGGCCAGGAAGGTGGTGACAGCCTTACTTAGACACTGTGTAATTAAGCTCTTTCAGAAGAGCCAAACAGAAACTTCTGCAGGAAGTTTTGAAATGAAGGTTGGAGCTCAAAAGTGTACTGCTCTGGCTTTGGAGCTGGCTTGTCAGCTTCCAGGGGAGTGCTGGGGAGTGGAAAGTGGGGTGAGACCTCTGAAGGAGAGCAGAGCAGAGAAGAGGAGGCTACAGACTAAATTCTTACCACTCTGGGTTCCAAAGATGGGGTTGTTCATGGAATCACAATTATACAACCACGTGGGACTCTGTACAGATGGAGAAACTGAGGCACAGGAGCACAAGTATCTAGCTGCATGTTGCCAATTGGTTAGGGCAAAGTCTAATTCTCAGTCCACAGCCCTTTCCTCCTGCTTTTGCTTATTACTTCATGTGCATACAGGGGACAGCATCTGCCTAAGGCACCAGTGGTCAGCAAAAAATATACCAATAGTCCCAAAGTGTCCTAAAAGATTAAAACCTTTTCCTTACACAAGAACTATCTTTGGGCACCAGAAGAAAGGAATCTGATGTCTCTCAGCTTGACAGGGACATCAAGGCCTTTTCCAAAAGGGCATCCAGCCCTCTGCAGAAATGCCCAGCACAGCCAGGACCTGCTTAGTCTGAGAGGGAAGTGAGCTGAGCAAGCCTCACCAGCCCCAACCACAAGCTAAACCTCTCACTTGGGCTGGCTTCCAGCCCATGCCTGGGAGCGCACCCAAAGGCCAGGCAGTTTTGTTTGGGGCCTCCTTCTCTGGCCTCACCTTTCCAGAAGACTTTGCGATTCTGAAGATGCCTAAAGCTACCTCTCAACAATTCCTTTTCTTTTCTGTAGTATCCCTCTTTATCCCTTTAAGGGCAGCAGCATGGCTTAATGATCCAGCTCAGAAATGAATTCGTTTTGCTTTATAATTAATTTATCTTATAGTACATTTAAGTTTTATGTACTTTTTTTGAATGTGTGCTTTATTTCACAATTAAAAGGGCTAAAAATTTTAAAAGAAAAAATAAAAGGAGAGAAGGCAAGTAAATCCACAATTACCAAGTTTATAAAATGTTTCTTGGTCAGATAAGACATTTCACCCCTGGTACATGTAATCACATGTTCACAAAAAGCACACAGTAGCTGCTCAATTGAGACCCACTAGTGAACAAATGAGTAGATAAAATGAATAACCTGGGCAAAGTAAGAAGAGTCCTGGTGAGGAAGAAAAATAACACTGAAAAATCATGTAAAATGCCAAATTAGCAAAGACTAAGACACACCCCAATTGTTTCCAGCCCATTGTGTCAAGCAGAACACACCTGTAGAGAGGCCACCTTCAAGTAAGGGGTTCTTTGTCCAAGGTTGCCCCACCTCACCCCACCCCCAACTTATACCTATTTGGAAGGCAACAGCCCAAACAGCAGGGAACTGCCCTTTTTAAAAGGTCATGGGAAACAGGAGTATATAGCCAGGCGAGCCCAGAGCAGCCAGGCCCTGGCTACCCTCCCACCCCAGTTCTCACCATAGCTTGAGGTGTTGTCTCCTCTCACTGGCACAAAGCCACTGAGTGGGAGGAGGGGCAGTGGTTGCAAATGAAACCAGACCCTTCCTGGGAGGTTCACTGCCTCAGTTCCTTGACCAGGCATGGCAAGCCACAGTGTTGTTATGGTTAAGCCAACCAGCTGGGAATCAGCAGGGGGGTTGTAAGGAAGTCACATTAATTAGAAGAAAGCAAACACGACTGTCACTCCAGTTTGCATGTCCCTTCCCCTGATTTCCCTTACAGCAACCCCACCCCTTGGTCTACCAGATCAGCTCTCTCCACCTTCCTGCCCTTTCCATTGCCTCTGCTCCTTCACAGCTCACATCTGCACTCTTGGCTCTGACTCCTCTTCCGGGCGAGGTGGGAGAAAGGCTGGGAAGGCACATCCTTCCACAGCTGGGAACAGAACCTCCTCAGTCCCGAAGCCATGGACAGGTCTTTGCTCTGGCCTGAGCCTGCTGGCCAGCAGCACATCACCAGACCAGATCATCTCCGCTGCAAGTTTAAGTTTTCCTTGGCAAAATGAACATTTCCGGGTTCATCTCCTGTAGATGTTTCCGTGAACATCTTCAGGAAAGAAAAGAAGTTTTATTTGGGACTTGGGATATCTTCAGAACCAAGAGATGAAGTCCAGACAAGGTGTAGACGAAAGAAAGATCTCCAGGTGGGGTACAGTGGCTCACGCCTGTAATCCCAGCACTCTGGAAGGCTGAGGTGGGTGGACTGTCTGAGCTCAGGAGTTAGGAGACCAGCCAGAGCAAGAGCAAGACTCCATCTCTAAAAAAAATAGCAAGGCTTTGTGGTGGGTGCCTGTAGTCCCAGCTACTTGGGAGGCTGAGGCAGAAGGATAGCTCGAGCCCACGAGTTTGAGGTTGCAGTGAACTATGACTCTACCCAGGGCAACAGAGTGAGAATCTGTCTCAAAGAAAAAAAGAAAGAAAGAAAAAGAATGGCTCGGTACCCGTGGCTCAGTGGCTAGTTCTCTGGCCACATATACCAGAGCTGGCGGGTTCAACTCCAACCCGGGCCAAACAACAATGACAACTACAACCGAAAAATAGCTGGGCATTGTGGCAGGCACCTGTAGTCCCAGCTACTTGGGAGGCTGAGGCAAGAGTTGTTTAAGCCCAAGAGTTAGAGGTTTCTGTGAGTTGTGATGCCACGGCACTCTACTGAGGGTGACAAAATGAGACTCTGT
>CAUYRH010044066.1:0-14897 GCA_963574655.1 Perodicticus potto
TTATAAGTTTAGTTCAGCATGAGGAAATCCAGATTAGTTAAAAGATATAGCCCATCTGAGTCTCTTGATAAATGGCAAAGAGGCATTTTTCTTGAACAACACCTTTTTGCAAACTAGGAACAACAAAACACAATAAAGAATTCTCGTTTTTGGAGCTGGTGAGCTTACCAAAGCAGATGAATCAAGTAATTCTGCACATTCAGAGAGCGATCTGTGTTCACTATATTTTTCTTTGCCTCATTTAATGCAAATGATTCTTCTGACTTGGCTTTTAGGCATATTTCTTTCTCATCTTCCAATTTTTTCTTCTAGGATTTTTTTTTTTTAGAAGGCTCTTTTCTGGGTAAAAACTCAGCTTCCGGTCTTTATTGCTTTGTCCCTGGCAGTTCTCACAGCAAATCGCTGTGCAATCACTAGGCATCGCTCGCGATGAGGTCTCAGTCGACCCAGGCCAGTGCTCCACACTGTGGTGGAGCCCTACATCCAGGTCACCTGGTCCACTGCCTGGAATGTTCCTAACACAAAATACAATAGAACCTGTGTAAGTTGACCACCCAAGGGACTGTAACAAACTGGTCAAAATATGGAGGTGGTCAACGCGAGGAACTAGGCTACTGTACTGACACGTACATGTGGTGCATGTCCAGTCTATGAAAGTCGGTCAATATAAGGAGATGGTCAATGTGGGGAGGTGGCCGGCTATGGAGGTTCTACTGTAATGGTAAATGTTTGAGGTTCTGGATATCCTCAAGCATTTGATCCTCCTTGATCAAATTACCCATATTTGATCATTATACATCATGTGCTTATATCACATAATCACATGTACCCTATAAAATCCAGACAGCTATTAGGTGTCCATAAAAAAGAAAAATAAAAAAGTCAAAGCAGAATACAAGTAATTTTTCTTTGAAGACTCTGTGGAAAATGTGTATATATCTCTAGGACCAGATAAGCCTTTTAGGTTTGCTTCTTGTGTGTCCCTTTCCATCTCCACTGTGTGTCCTTGTTTTACTTTTTACTCTTACTTTTGATTTTAAGATCTGATCCCTTCCCCTATAGCTTTAATGTGGCTCTTCTATCATTAGTGGTACATGTTACAAATAAAGTGGGTATGCCTGGTAAGAACCAGCTCTATTCTTATGCTAATTCTGAGTTATATGATATTTAAATCTGGGGAAATGTGCTTGCTTCACATCCATTGAAGTGCATAGTGTTATTTATTATACTAAGTGATCTTTGAAAATTGTCTTATTCATTGAGCATTTGCTTTTCTTCTTGAAAATCAATTGCTTTCAATCACAAGTAATAGAGGTACCAACTCAAATGGGCTTAACCAATAAAGGAAATACACTATAACTGAGAAGTCAACTTCAGGTAGGGATTGATCTAATAGCTGGACCATGTCATTAAGGATCACATTTCTTGGCTCGGCGCCTGTGGCTCAACGGGCTAAGGCACCAGCCACGTACACCTGAGCTGGTGGGTTCGAATCCAGCCCGGGCGCACCAAACAACAATGATGGCTGCAACCAAAAAATGGCCGGGTGTTGGGGTGGGCGCCTGTAGTCCCAGCTACTTGGGAGGCGGATGCAGGAGACTCGCTTGAGCCCAGGAATTGGAGGTTGCTGTGAGCGGTGATGCCACAGCACTCTATCCAGGGTAACGGCTTGAGGCTCTGTCTCAAAAAAAAAAGAAAAAAGGATCACATTTCTTTCTCTCTCTACTCTGACATCCAGGGATCTACTGTGTCGTGTGTCTTTCTAAGTCTGTTGGGTCATAAGAGTGTTGTTAATAGCAATCAGAATTTATGTTTCTTGATTCACATCTAGCAAGAAGCACTGTGTTAGCCACATGGGGGGATATAGAAGAATAGAATCTAATAAGGCCCGTAGACTATCCTCATAGAAGTTATAATCTATACATCACAAAGTATTCCAGTATATATTGTAATCAAGACTCTAGAGCTCAACATGGTAGCCACTGGTCACATGTGGCTTTCTTTTTTTTTTTTTTTTTTTTGAGATAGAGTCTCACTTGTCACCCTGGGTAGAGTGCTGTGGCGTCATAGCTCACAGCAACCTCAAACTCTTGGGCTTAAGTGATTCTCTTGCCTCAGCCTCTCGCGTAGCTGGGACTACAGGTGCCCGCCACAATGCCTGGCTATTTTTCTGTTTTTGCAGTTCGGCGAGGCTGGGTTTGAACCTGCCACCTTTGGTATGTGGGGCTAGTGCCCTACTCGATGAGCCACAGGCACTGCCCATTTTGAGATAGAGTCTCACTGTGTCGCCCTGGGTAGAGTGCTGTAACGTCACAGCTCACAGCAACCTCCAACTCTTGGACTCAAGTGATTCTCTTGTCTCAGCCTCCCGTGTAGCTGGGACTACAGATGCCCACCACAACACCTGGCTATTTTTTTTGTTGTTGTTGTTGTTGTTGCAGATGTCATTGTTGTTCAGTAGGCCCCGGCTGGGCCGGGTTTGAACCCACCAGCCCTGGTGCAAGGTGGCCAGTGCCCTAACCGCTGAGCTACAGGTGCCGAGCCCACATGTGGCTTTTGAGTACTTGAAATGTGGCTGGCTGGAATTGAGATGTGTCACGTGTGTAAAATACACACCAAATTTCAAAGACTTCATTTTTAAAAAGTAAACATTAATGAATGGATTTCATTTATAATCAGTGATGACATGTAGAAATGATAATATTTTGAGATGTAGTAGGCAAATAAAATACATTATGAAACATGATCCCACCTCCTTTTTTACTTATTTAAATGGAGCTAGCTACATTTTAGAAAATTAAAAATTATATATGTGGCTCTGATAATATTTCTGTCAGACAGTATCGCTTTAGAATCTCGAATGGGCCATTAGAAAGGCGAGCTGTCTGGGAATAACTCACGTTAATTTCAGTGCTACAGAAGGGGCAGAGAACACCTTTGTTACAAATAACTCCCGACCCCCATCTTCAGTCCCTCTGTATTTGTGTCCTTGCTTCCTGAAATGATCTTACTTGTATACCTACTTACTCGCTCGTCTCACCTATGCTCATTCCCACCTCCCCAGATGGTAAACTCCATGACAGCCAGAACCGTGTCCGTCTCGGGTGTCACTGTGACTCTAGCACCAAGCACAAGGCCTGCTAAATAGGAGGTGCTCAGTAAATACTTGCTGAAGAAAGGTGAGAGAGAATGCCTGGCTAGGTGCGGTGGTGGAGGCAGCTGGCTGGTGGAGAGAATGGCTTTTCCTTTTCTCCATCTCCTCCTGGGCCTGGGGTTCTACCTGCTATCCCAGAAGAGTCCCGAGATGCACCTGGGGCTTGCCCTTGACAGGCGGGGAAGAGGAATCCTCAGTCATTCTCCATTTATGTTCTGGGCCTCAGGGAGGCAGGATAAGGATGGGGGCAATAAGGCAGGCCGAGCCTTTCCAAGACTCCCTAGTGGTGTGATCTTGTGCAAGTAACAGACAAGAAAAATAACAACTTGCAGGATGGGGTTCAAGTCTGGGCTCTAAAAGAAACACTAGGTTTCTGACACTTACCAGCTGTGTGGACATGGGCAAGCCACTTCTCTCTGCACCTCAGTTTCTTACCTGGTGATACACTTGGCTGAATTCAATGAGATGCAAGGGAAGTCTTCTGCATAGGTTCAATAAATGGAATCTGTTATTACTGTTACCATCACAAGATTAAATCAACTTTTTTTGTTTCTGTTTTTTGAGACAGTCTCAAGCTGTCGCCCTGGGTTGAGTGCCATGGCATCATAGCTCACAGCAAACTCCAACTCTTGGGCTTAAGCGATTCTCTTGCTTTAGCCTCCCAAGTAGCCGGGACTACAGGTGCCCGCCACAACACCAGCTATTTTTTTTTGTTGTTGTAGTTGTCATTGTTGTTTTAGCTGGCCTGGGCCAGGTTCCAACCCACCAGCCTCAGTGTATGTGGCCGGTGCCCTACAGAATGAGTTACGGGCACTGCCCAACTTTTTAAAAAATTTTTTAATTTATTTTAATTTATTTTTTATTTTTTTATCCAAAATGCATTTATTGGGATGGTTTCCCATTCATTCATGCAGGGTACTTTCAGTGCTGCTTCCTTCTGAAGGAACATCCTTCTGTAAGCCTTGCTTTCCCTCCTGTAGGCTGGCAGAGGACAGTAGAGCAACCACGTCCATGAAGTAGGAGTTGGGGCTCTGCACCAGGCGCTTCTTCTTGTGTTTCCTCTTCTCCTCTTCTGGAGAGGGATGGAGGAGATCCTTTGCAAGAGGCATATTGGTGCGTGGTGGCCGTCACTGCCGGAAAGCAAATTTTTTTATTTTTTAAGACAAAGTCTCACTGTGTTGCCCTGGGTTGAGTGGTATAGTAATCTTAGTCTCTTGGGCTCAAGGGATCCTCTTGCTTCAGCCTCCTGAGTATCTGGGACTACAGGCATTTGCCACAATGCCCTGCTAGTTTTTTAATTTGTTTGTTTGTTTATTTATTTATTATTATTTTTTTTTTTTGCAGTTTTTGGCCGGGGATGGGTTTGAACCCGCCACCTCTGGCATAAGGGGCTGGCACCCCACTCCTTTGAGCCACAGGTGCTGCTCTGTTTGTTTATTTATTTATCTAGTTTTAGAGACAGAGACTTACTTAGTCACCCTCGGTAGAGTGACGTGGCGTCCCAGCTGACAGCAACCTCCAGCTCTTAGGCTTAGGCGATTTTCTTGCCTTAGCCTTCCAAGTAGCTGGGACTATAGGTGCCCACCCCAACACCCAGCTGTTTTGTTGTTGTTGCAGTTTGGCCAAGGCCGGGTTCGAATCCGCTACCCTCATTATATGGGACTGGCGCCCTACTCAATGAGCCACAGGCACAGCCCCAAGTTTTTCTATTTTTAGTAGAGACAGGGTCTCACTTTTGCTCAGGCTGGTCTCAAACTCCTAAGCTCACATGATCCACCTGCCTTGGCCTCCCAGTGTTGGGATTATAGGCGTGAGCCACCACACCAAGCATAAATCAACATTTTAAAAACACTTGGCACATAGTAGATGCTTAAGAAAATTTAGTACCAAAGGGTACAGGCAAAATTTACTAAATGCAGAATACAAATGTCTTCATACAATAACAAAGAAAATACCCTGAAGGCTCTGTTAAACCGTTTGATGAAAATATTTCAGATTGTATATGAAACCAGCACATTGTACCCCTTGATTGCACTAATGTACACAGCTATGATTTAATAATAAAATAAAAAAATAAATAAAAAAAGAAATATTAGTACCCTAGACAAATAAAAATGATAACTTTAATTGATAAGAAAACTTTAACAACACTATTAAAGTAAAATACTCTATAATCTAAAGTCTTAACATACCTATAAATAAGGAAGCTGATCGTGAAAATGTAAAAACAGAAGATTAGGGTATTTGTGCTTATTCCCAACTTTTGTTGCCCAGGCCTTTATAAGGACCCTACACTGTGGAGTTTTGATAATCGAACAGGCCAGACAACATATTCATTTGGGCCCACGTGATTTCTAAATCATTCCTATACAAAGAAAAGGAAGAAGAAAGTAGAATTGGTGAAAATAAGACAAAGTGTCCTCTTAGGCTATTTTATTTTTATTTTTAAAATTTTTTTTAATTTTTTTGTTTTCGAGATGGGGGTCTCGCTATGTTGCCCAGGCTGGAGTGCAGTGGCTATTCACAGGCGCGATCCCACTACTGATCAGCACAGGAGCTTTGACTTTCTCCGTTTCTGACCTGGGCCGCTTTACCCCTCCTTAGGCAACCTGGTGGCTCCCTGTTCCTGGGAGGTCACCATATTGATGCCGAACTTAGTGCGGACACCTGATCGGCCTAGCACACTACAGCCCAGAACTCCTGGACTCAAGCAATACTCCTGTCTCAGTCTCCTGAATAGCTGGGACTACAGACACGTGCCATCGCGCCTGGCTATTTTTTAGATTTTTAAAAACTTTTTATTTATTTATTTATTTTTGAGAGAGAGAGTCTCACTCTGTCATGCTGGGTAGAGTGTTGTGGTGTTATAGCTCACAGCAACCTCAAACTCTTGGGCTCAAGTGATCAGGTGCCTGCCAAAATCCCTGGCTAGTTTTTCCATGTTTACTAGAGATGGGAATCTCTCTTTTGCTCAGGCTGGTCTCAAACTCCTGAGCTCAATCAATCCACCTCCCTTGGCCTCCCAGAGTGCTAGGATTACGGGCATGAGCCACCACACCTGGCCTTCTTAGGCTGTTTTAGATCCTTTCTAAAATGCCACTTTAGAAAACATTCCCATAAATTTCCCTTTCTTCCCTTTTCTCTTTCTCTTATCCCACGGGGATCCTTAACTTGGGTCCGCAGTCCCCCAAGACGGCTGTCAACAGAATTCAGGGACATTAATGGGGAAAGAAAACACACCTTTATTTTCATTTTCCTCTGATGGAACCTTAGGATTTTCTTTAATCATGAATATGGGCAACAAACTCTGGTATTCCTGGTAGCGCCTGTAACTTTGTTACCAAAAGGAATCATGATTTTTTAAATCTTATTATAGATACCTTGAAATGTTATGTGCATGCATTGCTACTTTAAAATTATACTAATTATTAGACTCAATATTAGATCTTGTTACTTAATAAGTTAATGAAATAGCACATAAATTATAAATAATACCACACAGTAAAAAAGAACCTGTTTTGTTACCTGTGTTTCCAAATACCTGGTTTCTTTTGTAAACCTATGCTTCTTATTTTATGTACTTACCAACATTATTCTAACAACAGTCTGTAGATTTCAACAGACTGTCCAAAGGATGTAGGCAGAAAAAAGATTTGGGACCCTGGTGTATGTAAGGATTTCTGGAACAGGACAGTTTTATTTAGCTCTAGCTTCTCGATACATCTAATTCAGATGTTTTGAATGGAGTTGGCTATTACATGGCCCCATGGGTTCACTTATACCCAAATCTTTGAATAGTTCACTGTCTAGACTCCCTGGATAATAAGCACATTACCACCAGTTAATATGTGTTTATAAGGATATTAGATGAAACCAGAGATTTGTGTTTGGAGATTTGTGTCAGTACCAACCCTTGAACTGATTAAGTGCAGGCTTTAGGGGATTGCCTATGCCATGGAACACATATTTTCAGGCAAAATTACTGTGTTGCTGTGTGCTTATCATGGAAGCAGGGTATTAAAAGTCAACTCCCAACTAGAGATGATATAGCTTTTGCTGTGGTGTAGTTAAAAATATTTGCAAATGGTGCAAACGATCTAAAATAGTAATACACAAAGTAGAGTGTTTAATTATAAGTACATGCTACGTGGTTTACAATACAGCTAGTCTGTCCCATCTGGAAGATAGGGGCTCTTGGTTGAATTTGGAAGGGTGGGGAATGGGAGATACTGCAAATCTGGAGGTGCTTGGAGTAAAGTTCCAAGGGGAAGACTGAATATGTGTAGCTTGGCTTTGCTGGAAAGAAGGAATGAACAGGGCTGTTGGTGAGAGATGGCAGGAGCAAGATGGGCGGATGAAGGATGTTGAAATTCATTTGTAAGACTTTTGACTTGTGGGAGGAAATGCTCAAGTTTCTGAGAAGTGGAGCAACAGCTTGAAAATGCTATGCATGGGAATATTGACTGCAAACAGGAGTGGGAAAGCAGGCAAGGGGCATGTTGGTAGCATAAATATTGCAACACATTATAGAAAGTTTCCTGTGAGTTAGCTTGCATGTTGTTGGAGCAAAGAAATATTTTACCGTGAGAGATTGTTGACTAAATTTAGATTCTTTTCACTAAATATAAGTTTGTTGGCATGACTAATGACACAGGATATGTGCATCCTGAGAAAGATGTAGACACCCACAATGATACTTCCCCACCTGCTCACACCCAGGTCTCATTTTACACAGGTGGCGTCTATAAGTGTATTTTACTTTGCAGTTTGTTCTGAAGGGTTGCATATTTTTGTAAAACCACTTCCTGAAACAGGATAGGAAAGAAAAATCTTAGCCGGCTTCAGTGGTAATAGTTTGGAGGCGTACCCACGTGAGCTTTGGTGGTAACAATTCCTGAAGCTTCTCCAAGTCTCCACATGTTCCTGCTGTTGGTTGCCAGAAGCCAGAATAATAATAGAGCTGAGAAGAGGGACTTTTGTGAGAACTTCCAGGGGCATCTAGATTTGACAGCAGAAGAGATGACTCAGATTTTCTGTGTCTTAGTGAGATAGGTGAATCCCTTGTCTTTACTGAACTCGTGATTGATTAATGGCAGAATGGAGGCACTAGAAAAATTGAAAAGTTTGTTGCATGCTAAAAGACATGGCCAAACTGAGTTGAAAATTTTATACTCGCATTTCCAAACCCTCTTATTAGATGGTGCCAGCTGCACTGTCACCCTCAATTCTGAGACCTTTTCAACTGTAACTGAAGGTCAAACAGCTCACAATGTGACAAAAATCCCTATTTCTCCCTTAATTTACTATTAATGGAGGGTATTTCTACTCATTACTGAGTAGAGACAATCTATTTAATAACATCCTTACTTACATTTGGTGAACTCTCTCAACTGAGCTCCGATCATGCCTATCAAATGTAAGATTTATCTGTATTTGTCCAGGTCAGGCATGGTGGCTCACGTCTGTAATTCTAGCACTCTGGGAGGCCGAGGCAGGTGGCTTGCTTGAGCTCAGGAGTTCAAGACTAGCCTGAGCAAGAGTAAGACCCTATTTCTAAAAATAGCCAGACATCATGGTGGTTGCCTGTAGTCCTAGCTACTTCGGAAGCTGAGGCAAGAGAATTGCTTGAGCCCAAAAGTTTGAGGTTGCTGTGAGCTATGATGCCACAGCACTCTACTGAGGGTGACAAAGTGAGACTCTGTCTCAAAAAAAAAAAAATTATCTGCATTTTTCAGATGAGAAAACAGAGGCACTAGGCAGTATCATAACTAGCCCAAGGTCACACAGCTAATAGGCAATGGAACCAGGATTAGAATTTGGATTGTTTGACCTTTAGTACCTGTAAAAGCCCTGAAAACTAAGAAGGTAGTATTATGCCCATTTTATAGTTACATAAACTGAGGCTTAGAGAGGTTAGGTAATTCACCCACATTCATATAGCTAGTGACCTATACAGATATCTTCAGAAGTAGCATTGTCTGGTAGAAATACACTGTGAGTCACAAAGGCAAGTCACATATGGTTGTATGTTTTCTAGGAACCATATTAAAATGTAAAAAATGTAACTGTTGAAATGATATAGTTTATTTAACCCAACCTATTTGAAATATTGTCATTTCAACGTGTAATCAATGTAACAAGGTTATCCATGGGACATTTTCCATTTTTTCTTCCCTACTAAGTCTTTGAAATCTTGTGCTGATCTCACACTCGCAACACATCTCCATTTGGACCAGCTATATTTCAAGGGCTCAATAGCCTTGCGCAACCAACAAACTTCTATATTGGACAAGGCAGTTCTAGAGCAGTGGTTCTCAGTCCCAGCTGCACAGGGGAATCACTGGGGAGCTTATAAAACATACATGCCTGAGACCCAGCCCCAGAAATTCTGATAGGATTGATCTGTTCTCCACCAGCTGATACCCAGACTGCACGAAGAAGTATAACTGTCGTCCATAGCAGAAGGTTCTGTGAGTTTTCTGAAATGAGAACCATTGAACATGGCCACTCAGGCAATATGCTTTACTGGTTGACATTAAAGAATGCCAAGTGGTACCCTAGTTCATTTATTAATTTCTCCCAATTTGCATTTCCCAACATATTGGCCAAGTCCTCAGAATAATTTATGAAAAGAAGCAGAGATTTACACACTGGTTTGGATACACAGCTGTGAAAGTAAGTTCAGACAGAAAAATTATATTCTTTTAATTGAGGTCAAAGGTGTTGGTGTCATTCTGGAACCTCGGGGCTGTGCAGAAGAGGAAGTTGGGGTTTGAAAGCTGTAGGTGGTTGCCAGGAGGAAACAGAGTCTAGTGGGGGATGTGTGGGAGGTGCTGGGTGAGGAAAGGAGGCAATTGTGGTTCGCCTGAGGTCTGAAGTCTGCACAGCCCCCTGTGTCTCAGGACATTTAAGAAGCTGCTCTCGCCAGAGGCTTCCAGTCCGCCTCCCCACTGGGCCAAACTTGTGCTTCCCCCGAGACCAAGATGTGAAACTCCATACTCACAAATTAAAATGTCTCATCTCACCCGGAGGCTCAGTTGTCCTTAAAATGCTTTTGGAGTTATTTGGAATAGTTTTTATATTGGCTGCTTTTATTTAAATGCAAACACAGCTTCAATATTCTTGACATATTTACTATTTTCCAGAATGAAAATACCAGGACTTCTAAAGTGGTAGCTCTTTGGTTATATGCAATTTTGTTACAGTTATTTGACTTCCAATTAAGTCAGAGAATACACAAACATCACAGAGTCTTCCATAGCTTTTTTTGTTGTTGTTGTAGAGGCAGAGTTTCACTTACTGCCCTTGGTGGAATGCCGTGGCGTCACACAGCTCACAGCATCCTCCAACTCCTGGGCTTAGGCAATTCTCTTGCCTCAGCCTCCTGAGGAGCTGGGACTACAGGCGCCCGCTGCAACGCCCAGCTATTTTTCTGTTTTGCAGTTCAGCCAAGGCCAGGTTTGAACCCACCACCCTCGGTATATGGGGCCGGCGCCCTACTCGATGAGCCACAGGCGCCGCCCAAGTTTTCCATAGCTTTAACAAAATACCCCTACGTTTCATTGAATCAAAAATACTGTCAACCAGGAGATGCACCATTTTTTCACACGTGGTAAGAAATAGTAAGCTATTATATATGGGGGTGTCTCTAGAATTTGTGTGCAATTTAAGATTGCCAATTTGACGTTACACACAAACTCTATGGACACCCCATATAATGCTTTTTTATCACTTGGAATTTTATTTTCATGTTCAATTGAAGGAGTTCTTTTAGCCTTACCAAGACATTAATTTTTATCATTCTTTGCATCCATGTAAAAAGAGAGTGCAAGTAAAGTGATTGCTCAAGATTCCTAAAACTTCTTTGCTGTCTTTTTGATTTTGAATCAATAATGTTTTTGTTTTTCCACAAAATATTGTCTTTTCTCTCATCAAGAACAGCAGTGATTCAATGTTTCTTAAGAACTGTGCTCCCTACTTATCTGAGGGATTTTTGTCCAAGATGGCCTTCTTGGATATGGGATAAGTTTTTATTTCATTGTCTAGTCGTGGTGAAATCTTTCTGAAGACGTTTTTTAAAGTGGCAATTTGCCAGCCATGCCCCTGACTCAATTGAAATGCTGATTTTAAGAATGGCTGTGATCCGGAGGCCCCTCTGGCTCATTGAGTAAGGCGCTGGCCCCATATACCGAAGGTGGCAGGTTCAAACCCAGCCTCAGCGGAACTACAAAACAGAAAAATAGCCAGGCCTTGTGGCGGGCGCCTGTAGTCCCAGCTACTCGGGAGGCTGAGGCAAGAGAATCGCCTAAGCCCAGGAGTTGGAGGTTGCTGTGAGCTGTGTGACAACACAGCATTCTACCGAGGGCGATAAAGTGAGACGCTGTTTCTACAAAAAAAAAAAAAAAAAGAATGGCTATGAGCAAGTTCATGCATGGACAGGTAATGGCAACTATATTGTGACTGTCTGGCTGACAGTCTTGAGATAGATTCTAATTTTAGAGATGTTAAGATGTGAAAAAAAAATGTGCATCTTATAACTGATGAAATACGGTATGTAAATTTTATTTCTGATAATCTAGCCTCTTCAACTGCTTGTCACATTCACCATACTTATGTGCTTTAAACAATTTCACTGAGACTTAAGCGACATTCCTGCTTCAGCATACCTTGTCTTTGGTGTATAATGGTACAGAAGAAACACTCATTTCCTTCTCCCACTCACCCCAATTTGCAGTTACAAAGCGATACTTTGCTACAGTTCATCCTAGCCTTTAATATGCACGTGGATCACCTGGGAATCTTGCTAAAATGCAGATTTTGATGCAGTGAGTTTGAGAAGGGATCTGAGAGTCTGCAGTTCTAGCAAGTTCTCAGGTGATGCCCACACTGCCGATCTGGGAACCACACACTGGGTAGCTAGGCTTTGGTACGTCTAAGGATGTAGTATGTTCCTGAAGAAGTTCACTATCTCTCCTGGGTGCATGGGTGTTTTTGTTTTTCTTTATTCACATTATCATTTTGATGAACACCTATGTATGTGTATTGCAAATTTCATTGTATTGCATAAATACACAGATTTCTTAGGATAAAAAAATAAGAATTTTGTATGTCTGGTCTTATGTTAATAGGAAGAAAGATTTCTTCCCCTTAATTTGTTTTCTGAAAGATTTGTTCATTTTATTTCCCTTCGCTTTCTTCCTCAAACTTGGGAAACTTGAATTTATTAGGAAATCTGCATGTAATTGCAGATTAATAACCTACCCATTAATACCACATTAGTTCATCATGATTAATAGCATCCGTGTGAATGCTTAATGAATTAGTAATGATGGACTATTTGCTTTAAAGTGTCAAGAGAACATTCCATGTAACGAGGCACTGGTTGCAACAGGAAAATTAATTATATGCTGGTTGGATAATGGCTTGTCACAAATAAGATATGTTTGTTTGGAAAGCCTCATGGGTGTTGATATTTGCACAGTGAGAGGTAGTTTTCAAAACATTCATGAACCTTTTAATTTATGAAATGAGGAGGAAATTTTATCTTCATGAACAGTTAAGATAGGTGTGGGGACTGATATTTATGATAGAACAGCACACACACAAACACAAATAGAGAGACGCCTATAATGGCCATTTAGATTAAGTTCCAAATTGAGCTTCTACTACCTGCTGGTCTAGTCTAAACTCATAAGTTCACTTCCCTAAGGCCCCAAGCATTTGATACTCTTTTTATTCCTTTAGAGAATCATTTGTTTTCTCCATCGTCTTCATTCTAATTCTGTGATGTCAGCAGCCATTGTTGTTTATTTCTGTCTTTGCCCTATATCTGAGGAAGCAAAGATCGAGAAAATTATGCAACTTGCCCAAACCAATCTAGGCATATAATTTGTCCCCCACAGATTATGGGTCTAGCATTTCCACTGTCTCTAATTTTAACCCAGGTGGAAAGAACATCAGGAGCAGAGGCTCTGTCCAGCTGGTACCTTTGAGGAACCCCAAGAAGCCCAGTGTGATTGGAGTTCTAAGTAGAAAGGGAAGAGGGACAAAAGATAAAAATGAAGAGAAAGGCAGGGCACACAGACCTTGTAGGCCATGGAAAGATTTTACACTCTGTCCTTGGGCAGTGGGAAGCTATTTGTAAATGTCAGGGGACGTGGCGAGTGATGGGTTTTGCTAGAGCATGCTGGCTGTGTGTGGAGAATGGCTTGGAGCAGGTACTTGATGTCTGAAGACGAGTCCATGCTTCACTGGCCCCATCATGCTAATCTATTTTCCATCTTGGTCATCCAAATGAAGGTAGAGTTTGTAATCTTTGTTACAGAAAACTTCGAAGCATTATTGGTTATTTTTCCCCTATTTTCTTCTTAGGTCAGCATGAAGGGGCATTGCGGTTTCTCTGTTGCCCCTGACTTTCTTTGAACTTAGAAAGGTACTTTGTCAAGCATCCGCAGTCACAGGGTGGAATTTGCCAGGGCAGCCCTGGCAGTAGCCAGTGGGCATGAGGGTTAGCTCTTGTCCTACCAGCTCTTTTGCCCCTTTGGGTGCACTGCTTGTGCCAAAAGTGCTATTGCTTCTCCCCTTTGCTGGGAGAGGAGTCTGGATAGATAAGGAAAGAAAGCTTTGCTCCTAATCCCTCACCTGCCAGAAACCCAATTTTGAAGGGACAGACTCCCAGGACCGCACACTGTGGTTTGAACAGCCAGGAAGAGAACCCCTCCTCCTGTCACCTCCTCATGGCAGGTGGGAGTAAAAACAAGGAGAGTGGCTTCTTAAACCTATGCTTACAGTGTTTTGATGCCGCTTTCATAGATGGGGGTGGAATTGTGGAGTTTGGAGCTCAGATTCTTTTAGGATTTCAGGGATATAATGTTTATTCTGCTCTTCCTCTCCTTAGGGTGTGGTATAAACTGGACTTGAACAGAAATGCCCTGTGTTCTCCCCCTCCGCCGACTTTGAAAGTCTTCCTGGCATAGTCCCCTATTTGCATTCAGTTTTTAAGAAAGGAACTTTAAAAAAAAGTTCAGGGCGGTGCCTGTTGCTCAAAGGAGTAGAGCGCAGACTCCATATGCCGGAGGTGCCAGGTTCAAACCCAAAACCCGGCCAAAAACTGCAAAAAAAAAAAAAAAAAAAAATCCAGATTGATATAAGGGCACAAATGTTTAGGTTACATTGTTTTCATTTTGTTTTTTATTAAATCATAGCTGTGTACATTAATGCATTTATGGGGTACATTGTGCTGGTTTTATGTACAACTTGAAATACTTACATCAAACTGGTTAACATAGCCTTCACCACACTTTCTTAGTTATTGTGTTAAGACATTAATATTCTACACTTAGTAGATTTGACATGTACCCATGTAAAATGTACCATAGGTGTGGTCAGACCTATTGCCCTCCCTCCACCCATCCTCCACCTCCCACTCCCCTCCCCTTCTTCTTTCCCCTTCATCTTGGGTTGTAGTTGGGTTCTAGCTTTCATATGGAAGTGTAGGTGCTAATATATTGGTTTCATAGTAGAGCTGAGGACATTGGATACTTTCTCTTCCATCCTTGAGATACTTTGCTAAGAAGAATATGTTCCAGCTCCATCCACGTAAACATGAAAGAGGTAAAGTCTCCATCTTTCTTTAAGGCTGCATAATATTCCATGGTGTACATGTACCACAATTTATTAATCCATTCGTGGGTCGGTGGGCACTTGGGCTTCTTCCATGACTTAGCAATTATGAATTGGGCTG
>CAUYRH010044067.1:0-12595 GCA_963574655.1 Perodicticus potto
GGTGGAATTATTTCCCCAGTTAGGCTTTGTGAGTTGCGACCTGCTGTCCTCCCTGTGGGAGGGGCCGGCTGCCCCTCCGCCGTTCAGGGGGAAACAGTTTACAGCAGTTTCCGTGGTTATGAACTATATTTCAAACACAACAATCCACTAAATCGCTGTGCATTGCCAAGTGCTCATCCACTCCGACAATTCACTCTGCGAAAGGTCCAGTACTCCCTCCCTCTCACCTGCTGACTGGAGAGTGATGAACTATGGAACCGTCGCCGCCGCCATCTTCCAGAACCCCCCTGATATCTATATTTTCCATTAATTTTTATCCTAAAGGCATTTGGGTATCCTAAGGCATTTTTAAAACATTATATTGGCCATTTAAAATTCTTTTTAACTTTTTATTTTTGCTTTTTCTTCCTTTTTCTATCAAAGTAAGCTTTTTCTTGTTCATTTCTAAGATTAAGAATTACATTATATATTTATATATAATATATAAATATATATTACATATTAGTAATTTTTCATTTGTTTTACGTTTAATATTTCTGTCAATCTGTTAACTTGTTACTTGCCTTAGATTGTGCATCCCTTGTTAGAGCCACTGTGTTGTGTGCTACAAGGATCCCTATTATCACAGGAACAAACTGTATCAGACACGTCACTTTTCATTTATTTGAGAGGATGGCATTGTAATCTCCTCTATATCCATCTAGTACACTAGAGGAATTTGAGAAGACTGAGTACAACCACTGCTTTTCATGTTAACATATCACATGAGAGATCTTCGCATGGGTTTTAATAAAGGCCGAATTGTTTTTTGTTGTTGTTTTCCAGAGAGACACAGTTTTTATTATTCAAATATTGTTCTGCTTGTAATGGACAAAGGGGAAGGAAGGCACGGTAACTGCTTTCAAATAGTCTAATGCTATTATTATCCAGAAGAGAGGTTAAGCTTGCTTAGTAATGGGGGCCTAATGTAGCCCTGCAGTAATCCTTCCTGCTCCTCCTCCTCCTTTTCCTCTTCCTCATTCCCCTCCTCTCCTCCTGGAACTAAAGGCCTACCTGATCCTGCCCCAAGAGTTCTTCCTGAAAGACTCTAGCCCATCAGAACTTTCCAGCAAGCTGGGGAATCTTCCTTCCCCTATCTATGCCCAGTATAAAAGGAGGCTTTCAGCTGCCCTCAGTGCAAATGCCATCTTTGCCCTACCCAAGCAGGTTGCTGTCCCTTTCAATAAATCTGGCCTGAACCTTTGCACTCCCAGTCTTATTCCTGGGTGCTGTAACACCTTTCACTTAGCATTATCCAGAGAGCAGAATTAGAAGTCATGGATGAAAATAACAAGAGAAGTTCCCTTTGAAGAAGAGCAACCTAACGCAGAATTGAATAAATCTAGGCTTCAAATAAGGCAAACTTTGTCCACAAAGAGAGACTAGGGCCACCTTGAGAGCCAGAGTTCTTAATTCTGCTGCCAGGAAAGCTACTCCACTGTGGACAGAGCCCCCTCTCATCCCAGCATAGCTGTGGCTGCTGTGTCCAGCCTTACGGCAGTGATGGCAGTGCCCTGCTGCCAGTAGTCTGGAGTGATAGTTGTCTTCCTCGTGTGTAGCTTTCTCAAACCCACGCTTACTCCCAACTCTCAGTACTCTCATTTTTTCTGTGACTTTTGAGGGAAGGTTTGACAGTAGGTCATAATGAGAAGTAATTCATTTAAAACAGTACTCTTTCTTCTACACATAGTCTCTAGCTAATATCTCTGGAGGCATCTTGGGAATTCTTTGCATAGGAAAAAAATTCCAACTACTTTTCAGAGCAAGAGAAGTGGTATTCTGTTGAGGTGACTATTGTGTAGTATGCTTGCATCTGTCTTTCTAGCAGTTTCTAGAGCTAAAAATGATGCTTTCTTTCTCAAAGCATGAATGCTTCTCCTTGGGGCCTTACCTACTTATTGTCAGAATAGTTTTAGTATTCCAATTCTGAAACTGCAATGTCTCAATTTCTTTCTTTCTTTTTTTCAAGTAATGCAAACCTTACAGCTCTTAATCTTCACTGGATTTATAAAGGTGGAACTTGCTTTGGCATGTCTAATGGACTCCAGGAGTCTAGACTCACTGATATTGCTTTTTAACATTTTCCTCAAAAATTTTCTTTAAAAAAAGGAAAGAAAAAGGAAGTGTCAAGAAACCATAGAAGTCAGATTTCCTAAGCACCCAGGCTGAAGCAAGCCCTTGG
Organism: Perodicticus potto; assembly: GCA_963574655.1. NCBI lineage: Eukaryota > Metazoa > Chordata > Mammalia > Primates > Lorisidae > Perodicticus > Perodicticus potto. The sequence goes on from CAUYRH010044067.1 coordinate 2,222, forward strand.
TACGTGTTAGTGACATGGAAGTCTCACCCACCCCCATCCTTCATTTCTGCTGATGTACAGGCTAATTCTGTAGCCAAAGGAAGTTAAGGGACTGGCAGCTAATTTGTAAGAGATTTGCCAAAACTAAAAGGCCTGGGGCTAGAATTCCAGTGCTTGGATGTAGGAAGGAAGCAGTCAGATGTCATCAGTACACAGCAGGCAATCAAAAACATGGCCCACAGAATGTTATCTTAGTTAGAGATAAGAAAAACAAATATTGCCAGCTATATTTCACTGGATTCTGCTTTGAAGACAAAATTGTGGAACTGTGCAGACACAAACCAATAAGCTTCCCTACCAGTGAGCTGCTGGTCTGGCAGGAATGCTACAATGAGTCAGGTCTTTACAGCTGAGCCACTCAGCTATTGGCTCTCCCATTTTCCTTTTCCCTGGAAATCTGGGCAGTTTCTGAACTTGTTTATAATTTCCATTTTAGTCTACTATGGTTTCTCCACAGTGTCTCTAACAGACAATCGAGCTTACTGCCAGCAAGAGAAATGAATATTTAGTTTATGAAGAGTAAACAGTTTACTAAAAAATTACATGTAATGACCAGGAGATGGCACAAAATTAAACAAAGCTCCCTGAAATAGCACAATGGAGCAAATAATGCCAGGACCTACTATGTGAATGAATGAAAATTGCCTTCCCAGTAGTTAAGTCTTTTACAAATTTCAGCATTCTTTCGTACCAAATGTAGGCTTAATGAAATCTTTTCTGATTTTGAGTCTGGCATCGTAACTGGGGTGTCCTAAACCCCTTGGAGATATGTCCTCTGGAGAAGCTTACACACGTGGCAACATCTTCACATGTTCTAGGCCTGTAATACTGGTGGTGAATTTCATATGGGGGGAGGACCCGGTCAGTGCTCATCCACTTGTGGCTGGCATTTGACATATAATTGGAAATTCTGACAGATTTCCCTAAATTTCCAAATGTTGCTTCCCCTCTGTACAGAGGTAGCTCATTATAAGGTTGTCCTTGTGCTCCATGTGGCAGATGGAAGCAATTTAAAAATAGCCCTGAATTAAAGAGTCAACCTAGATTTCCCCAAATTTTTATTTTTTCTTCAATCCTCAAACTTTCCTAGTGTTCTGTCACTCAAATGTTAGGAACTTGCTTCCAAGTACCTAATCGTCCAACACCACTTCTGGTCTCTTCTGGGAAATTCAGTATGTTTTAGGCCACATCTTGCTCATCCTCTTGCCTGGTATTTCGCAGAATTATGCTCTACATTATCAAAGACTTTGCCTGGGCTCGTAGTTATCTAGAAAAATGACACATTGTCACATTAAAGTGTTCTTTTTTAAAAGTGACTTAATTCAATTCATTTTCACACAAATACAGGGTTTCAGAAAGAAAAATAGAGATGAGAGAAATATCAGCAAGATATTATGCAGGCAACATTCATGTAAGTCTTATATATGTATAAGATATGTTTTGCTTCTAATGTGCAAAAACTTTAGCATCTGAAATAGAATGTAGATCTCCTTTCTATTCAAGTCTACTTTATAATTCACCAAAATGGAAAATAAAGCATTATGAAATAATAAACAGAAAATGCATCAAATTTGCAACCAGAAGACCTGTGAACAAGTCTTAATTAAACTCACAGACCAATCATGACCATGGCACTGGCATCACAGTTTCCTGTGGGTTATTAACACTGGTTTCCTGTGGTTCTTCATACAAATTGAAATAAGTGTGTGAAGAGTACTTTGCAAAGAGCTAAGTGCTATAGAAATGTAAAATGCTAAATAAAAGTTAACATATTAGGCATCTAATTGGTATTATAGCAGCAAGGTCTGACCACAAATACCTATTTTTAAGCACTGACTTCTGCCAAAAATCCAAGGCTAGATGGAGGAAGGAAAGGTTCATAAATCAACAAACTCCATAAGAAGCCTCCTTAGGAAATGAGCAAAGATTTAATAATTTTAGCTTTTAGTTTTAATTAGCATTAAATAAAAGAAAAATACTAAAAATTTATTATGTTTTACATAAAATAACTACAATATTTTATTTTCATGGATGGCAACAAAGATACTGAAATACTTCATGACTAGATAAAAGGAAAATAATCGATGAATTTTATAAATTAGTTTATTTTGAATACAAATAATTTTCCAAAAAGCAAATTTCCCAAACATGAAAGAACTAATTAATGATTGAATAATCATACACAATGAGTTTATATTCTTAATTTAGTTTTAAGAGAAGACTCTTTAAATAGTGGGAACTTTACTAAACCTTTTATTATAGGTTGTACCCCAAATTTAATTCTGGTAATTCCATTTAGCTGATGGATACGTGCCAATAAAATAGCTGAAACTGACAATGAAGATGCAAAAAAAGTTATATTACATACTGCAAAAGTGATACCCTTATAATAAAAGTGTACACTTATAAAAAGTCTGTAGTTTATTTTAAAAATTCACCAGCAGAGGCAATGTGAGGCTCAAGTGTGTTAGGTGATTTTTATCCACACCCCAAGGATAGTCAGTTTCCCTCATCAGAAACATTAACTCCAGGGGATGGTCAGCCAGCTTTTCCTACAAATAGTGACACTCCAGAGGAGGCTATTAGTGTTTTATTTGTTTCTGATTAAGACAGGGATTTGTAGTTTATTAAAATAAATGTGAAAATGAGTATTCATTGGTGAAATTGGTAGTGTTCAAGATAAGTGGATTAGCAAGTTCATCGCAGAACCCTGGCATAAGTAGATAATAAAAATCTAATGAGCTCTTCCTCCGTCACCTAATAGACCAGTACATTTTCAGTTAGGTGAAGTGTTTCTGCAGTGGTGTTGGGTCTAGCTACTGATTTCAGAGGATTGGTGCTATACTGATGCCAACAAAAAATATCACTGAATCCTACCTATCTTTGTGTTTTTCTCTAGTGAACATTTCATGCAAGGTATCCTCGAAGTTCTTAGGATTAGGAACAGAATTTTATGAAAAAGATATGACAGACACATTACTGTTTTGTGCCTACTAATAACGTTTACATAGCTAAAAGAATTTTGTGTCTGAGATGTGTTTTCATGGCTACCCTGTACTGTAGCAAAACTGCAGAAACAGAGCAGCGCCTGTATCTCAGCGAGTGGGGCGTATACCAAAGGTAGCGGGTTCAAACTCAGCCTCGGCTGAACTGCAAAACAAAAAAATAGCCGGGCATTGTGGCAGGCGCATGTAGTCCCAGCTACTCGGGAGGCTGAGGCAAGAGAATCACCTAAGCCCAGGAGTTGGAGGTTGCTGTGTGCTGTGTGACACCACGGCACTCTACTGAGGGCGATAAAGTGAGACTCAGTCTCTACAAAAAACAAACAAACAAACAAAAAAAAACAACTGCAGAAACAGTACATATGGTTCTAACTTTTATAATAATAACTCATAAAAAGATGATCCTCTCTGTCAACTCATGCTTATGGAGAATTCAACCTCAGGTTGACTTTATAACATGTGTGTTACAGAAATATAAATAAACAAATAAATGAAATAGCATGTTCTGTAGAGACACATATAAATGCAGACATTCACTTTCATAAAGATATATGTGAGGATATTACAGCCTGTTTATGAAAGCAAGCCTTTTGTGAAAAGGCTGCTTTTATGAAAGCACTTTTTATCTGGTGCAGAAAATGGATGAAATATGCCCATCTTAATACAAGACCAAAGGTCCTTAAAAGAAGGCTGAATATGAGAACTCCTAGTATTCACACAAAAAATCATCATTTATTGGTTAGACAAAAATGGTAGTTATATCCATTTTGAGATAAAATTTCTGAGGAAGTAATTATGTACACTTTGAATATTTTAACCGGCTTACAACTGGGAAATAGGAAATATTTTTTCCTCATTTCCTGCCAGTTTATGGCAGTCTAAATCAATACTAATGCAGGATATGACTGATGGGTCTGTGTACATTCGACCTTCACACAAGTAATGCAACAAGCTCTGCAAGAACAAGAAGAATTAAACAAATTATATTAATAATCATCTGAACATGTTTAAATACTGCTTAGAGAAAAGAGATTGGGCAAAAAATATCCCACTACTATTCAACGCTCTTCCGAAGGGCTGTATTCTCTAGCTGAGGGATGACAGAGGTACTCTAAGAATCCAGATGACCACTCTCCCAACTGACTTGATTACATTGGTGAGGAAGGGATTTCCTGCTCTGAATACAACACTGGACAGATAAGAATGGTAGCAGTTTATTGCTCACATCCACTCACAGCCCCGGGAAAGAGGATGCTACATACCATGCAGGGTCTTACAGAAATAACGCCTAGAGACAGGTAAGCAAGCAGGGGCACTGAGAGGCAAAGGAAAACTTTATAGTATCAGGAAGACAGGGGACCCCTGGTCACCATGTGAGAATTACAGTGGTTTATCCAAATAATTTGTGGCTGGCAGGGAATTGAAGCTCATTGGACTAAGGACCAACCAGGTCTATTGTAGCAGGCGCAGCTGATAGGGACCAAGCCAGGTGGGAGTCTCTCCCTCTGAGTGTCACATCTGCAGAGAACAGGGATGGCACAGGAGGGCATCAGTGAAGCTTAAAAATGCTATAGTAGCATCTGAAATTTTAGGCCTTATTCTACACAACTCTTGGGTTTAGATAATGTGTACCTCCAAACTTTTCATCTTCCATTTTCAAAATTACTTTGGCTATTCTGGTTCCTTTGCTTTTCCATATATAAAATCAACTTGTTGACTTCTTTAAAAAAATCCTGCTATGATTCTGATTAGAGCTGTATTGAACCTATCGATCAGTTTGGAGAGAAACAAGATCTTAAGAACAGGACTCTTCTAATTCAGGTCCCTTGTCTGTTTACATTAACACAGCATATCTTTCTACCTATTTAGGTTTCATTTGGTTTATTTTAGCAGCACATGAATTTTGAATGTATTTTGTTAGATTTATATCAAAGTATTTTATGCTTTTTGATACCATTATATATAGCATTTTAAAAATACACTTCCAATTATTGATTACCAACATAAAGAAACACAACTGATTATATATGTTGACCTTGTACCCTGCAACTTTTGATCATTTTAGAATTTTCTACTTAGATAGGGTCATTGCCTGCTTACATATTTATGTCAGCATGAGGACCATTTATACATGTACTCCATCATAATGTCTCTAATCAGAAAAACAATCAGTAAGAATCAATAATGTACTGACTTAAATTGTCATCACATACTGAACTGCTACGTGAAGAGGTTTTTGTTTTAAAACCAATTATCAATAGAACAAATGGGGATTTAGTAGACCTGCTGTAATCAAAGCCAGGGGTGAGGAGACTACCCTCTGAGGCACCATGACAGACAGAGCTAGGAGACCACTGTGAGAAAACTGAAGCAACCAGGCATGCAGTGGGCCCTGCTTCTTACATCCTAAAAGAAGCCCATCTGGCAGTTTAGAACTCATATATTGGATACCAAGACACTAGATTAATTGCTCACAATTCCTAGTGAACACCTTATTCGGCAGATAACTAGTGTTAGGGAGGCAGTAGAGGAATAGTACAAGCTACTGGCCATCTAAAGAGAAAAGTCCCCCAGGAGAATCATCCATCAAACAAGTAACAATAATGAGGAGGAGAGGAAGAAGAAGAGAAAGGAGTGAGGGAGCCCCTTTTTTCATCCTGTTCTATATTTTCTCATTCATTTTTAAGAAATTAAAATAATTTATGGCTGTTTTCAAAGTCTTTAAAAATAATCCAGTGTCCATGACACTAGCTTTTTTCTAAAGCTACACATGCTGGAGCACTGCTATGAGTCATGAGAGCCACTAAACAGGCTGACAGAATCCCTGCTCTGAGGACTGCTGGACAGCCCAGCTCAAGATGATAGGAAAGTCCACCAAGTGATGCCTCATCGCCCCGCCCCCCTCTGCCAGGTCAGCTCACAAAAACACACTTTTGTCTGCTTTCTTATGTAACCAAAGATGAAAACTGTCCTTAGAATTTCTAGAGATGCCTTATATCCATGAATGGACATATGGTATCAGCTTGACTGTTAAAAAAATGCTTGGCAGTGACACAGGGTCCAGGATGAGGAAGAGCATCCAGAGGTCAGAATGCCACCTCAAGACACAGGAGGAATGAAGGAAGCAAAGCTGGGAAACCAGGAAGCCAGGCAGGTTATCCACTTGCCCCCATTGGTGCCGCTCATTGCTTGATCTCACAAGACAGTCTTCTAAGAACCCAAGTAGGTAACTGGCAATCCATCTTGGGAAAAGGAAAGACAGATCTGTCTTCCAGCTCCCTACTCCTACTGATGGAAGGCTACACAGGTATGGATCTCCTTGCTAGGTGTGGCGTGTCCCATCTTTCCCAGATGCTTCCCAGCCTGGACATCAACAGAGAAACCTTGAGGCAGGCAGAGCCAACCACAGTTCCCTCAAGACTGGTTGCCATGGATATAGCTGGGGTGCAGACAGATGCTCAAATGTCCCAGAGGCAGTTGAGACTAAGAGGATCTGAAACAACACATGAGAAATGCCTGATGCTAAAGCAACCCACAATGCTGTGCCTTATTCTCTTTCTCCACTGTTATCTCTCCTAAAGAGTACAAACTTCATGAAATCAAATATATATGTTAGGGTGTAAAATGAGTCTAGTGCTTTCAGTCAATATATCAAACATGTCACTCTAAGTAACAGAGAAGAAAGGAAGAAAAGAGTGAATAGGAAAAGGAGAAAGACAGAAAAGAAAGAACTGCACTGTTAAATTATATTCAGATCAGTCTTAATCCCCACTGATGAAAGGGCTTTGAGAAAGAAAGAGCTAGGCTGGGCTCTTGTATATGTGTGGGTACATATGTATGTATGCATGTATGAATGAATGAACAGAATAACAGAAGAGCAGAGAGCTCTGTCACAGCTACCTCCACCCCAGTCTGGGGACTTTATCTGGGATGCCTGAAGGAAGTCTTTAGTCTGGATGTTTTCTCTCTTGGTTACCTTTTATCTGGCGATCCTAAAGGTGACAGAGATGTGAACACATAGTCATTAGAATGGAAACGTTTGTATTTTAGTATTTTTATTCAATCTTCTTACCATTTGAGCTTTGTGTGAACAACTTTATAGAGTGCCTATTTGGGGAAGTAAACTAACCCCAAAAGACAAGCACCCTGTATGAGGAAGATCCCTGCTAAACAGGAACACTGTGTATGAGAAAGATGTCAACTAAAACAGGAACATCAGGTATGAGGAAGATCTTTATATATTTTTCACGTTTCCACTTCTTGTTTTTTTTAATAGCCTATGTAAAATTTCAAGAATAGATATTTCAAGATTTATCTACATTTTGGAATTATTTTCTTAGTACCACAAGAAATCATAATGCTTACTTTTATTTGTCTTCCACATTACAGAATATTAGCTCTTTGAGATCAAGGATTAACATTTTTGTGGTTGTTGATTTTAAGTTACCCACATCTCCAGCATCTGGAAAAGTACCTAAAACATTGCAGGAGAACAATAAATATTTATGAGATGAATGAATAAACCTGAACTGTGCTTTTCATAATTTTTTGACATCCTTTGTGGAAGTAGAAAATAATCCTCTGTCTAAATCCAGCTTCCATTATCATTTCATGAAATTCATATATCAAATTTTTACTAACTTGGTTATCTGGAAATAAGTTTTCATCAGATGAGTCTTTTCTTGATCCAGTTCCATGAGTCTCAACAAATACCAAAAACCTAATAATAATACCCTTTCATAGCAGGTTACAAAATAACCACACACACAAAAATAGTGTGTCTATGTACTAACAATAAACTTTCAAAGAAAACAAAAAACAATCCAATTTACAATAGCATGAAAAATAATACTTAAGAGTAGATTTAACAAAGCATGGAAAGACTTTACACTGAAATGTATAAAGCATTGATGAAAGAAATTGAAGAAGACACAAACAGAGAAATGTCCCGTGTTCATGGATTGGAAGAATTAATATTGTTCAATGTCAATACTACATAAAACAATCTACAGATATATGCAATTCCTATCAAAATTTTGTCATCATCCTTCATAAAAATAGAAAAACAACCCTAAAATTTATATGGAGCCTCAGAAGACCCCCAAATAGCTAAAACAATCCTTCGCAAAAGGACAAAGATGGAAGCATCACAGTCCTTGATTTTAAAATATATTATGAACCTACTGTAATCAAAACAGTATGGGAGTGGAATAAAAACAGATACATCATCCAATGGAACAGGATAGAAAGCCCAGAAAGAAATCCAAGTATTTCCAGTCAGTTAGCTTTCAATAAAGTTTGCAAGAATAAATAAAAGGGAAAAGACAGTCTCTTCAATAAATAGTGCTGGGAAAACTAAATTTCTACATGCAGAAGAATAAAATTAGACCCTTATTTTACACCATATATAAAAAAAATCAATTCAAAAGGATAAAGGACTTCAATATGAGACCTTAAAACTATAAAGCTGCTAGAAGAGAACACAGGGGAAAAACTCCACAACATTAATGTGGGCAATGATTTCTTGGATAGGACTCCAAAAACACAGTCAACAAAAGCAAAAATAGACAAGTCAGATTTCAACGATCTAAAAAGCTTTTGCACAGCACAGGAAAAAACTAACAGAGTAAAGAGACAACCCATGGATTGAGAGAAAATATCTTCAACAATACATCTGATCAGGGGCTAATATCCAAAATATATAAGGAACTCAAATAACACAACAGCAGGCAAACAAATAACCCAATTAAGAAAACTAGGCAAAGGGTGTGAACAGACTTTGTTTTTTGGAATAAGAACAACAAATGGCCAACAGATTTATGAAAAAATGCTCACTATCTCTAATCATCATGAAAATTGAAAGTAAAACTACAAGGGGATATTACTTCATACCTGTTAGATGACTATTATCAAAAAAAGAGAAATGTTGGCAAGAATGTGGAGAAAAGGGAAACTGTACACTGTTGGTGGGAATGTAAAATGTACAGCCATTTTGGAAACTAGCGTGGAGGTTCCTCATAAAACTAAAAATATAAATACCATATGATCCAGCAATCTCATTTCTGGATACATATCCACAGGTATTGAAATCAGTATCTTTAAGAGATATCTGCACTCCCATGTTCACATCAGCATTATCCACAATAGCCAAGATTTGGAAGCAACCCAAGTATTCATGGATAAAGAAAATGTGGTACAAAGGAATACAAAAGGGAATACTATACAGCTTTAAAGATAAGGAAATTTTGTCATCAACACAAAATGGATGGACATTAGGCTAGGCAAAATAACCCAGGGAGAGAAAAACAAATATGATGTGATCTCACCTATACGTGGAATCAAAAAAAAAAAAATCCATCTCACAGAAACAGAGAGTAGATAGGTGATTCTCAGAGGCAGAGGAAAGGAAGAAAATGGACAGGAGGCCAAAGGGGAATGTTGCTCAAAAGGGTACAATGTTTCAGTTAGACTTCAGGAATAAGTGTTCCTGATCTACTGCACTGTGTGATGACCACAGGTAGTGATAATGTATTGTACATTTTAAATTTGCTAAAAGAATAAATTTCTAATGTTTTTATCACAAAAATGATAAGTTCACAAGACAGTTCTATTAATCAGCTTGGCTGAATCTTTCTACAATATATGCATACATCAAAACATCACATTGTAACCTATAAAGATACTCAATTATTATTTGTGAATTTAAAATCAATAAATACATACACAAATAAAAATTAAAATGCATTTTAGTTTTACACTAATAAAAACAAAAAACCTACTTTTCCCAAAAGTGCATTCATGTACTTTAGGCAGCCCATCATTTGAAATAAGTGTTGTATGAATAAAAACATAGACATACTCTAGGCTAGGGCATGTATTTGGCTAGTCTGACTTCTAACATAAAAAGGTACCAACACTATGAGAATTATATTAATATATTATTGAGTATGAAGTTTACTATACAGTTGCCAAAGCAAAATAAATTTTAAAAGTGCATCATTATTGAGAATGTTTACTGCTATGACTCAAAGTCAATAATAATTAATAATTCCAAAAGTAAAGACTAGTCATTGTTGACAATGCTATAACTATAGCACAGAAAGAAGACACTGAATTTATTTTCTCAACAAAACAATATCCTAGTGATATATCTTATTAGTAAGATGTCTTATTAAATGAGATGGATTTAGCTAGCACATTAAGATTCTGAAATATGAACTAATTAGTCAATGAGCTATTTTAAGTGGAAAATGTTCTGTCTTGTTTTGTTTTCAAAGCCTTTACAGTAAAAATGTATAGTTGCCTGCATCTGAGTTAATGAAAAGGGGCGATT
>CAUYRH010044070.1:0-13792 GCA_963574655.1 Perodicticus potto
ATAGTAAATGAGAAAATATCATGAATGTTATATTAATCAGGTTGATAAAAATATCTCCAATTGTATGTGAAGCCCACACACTGTACTCCTTGACTGAATTATTGTACACAGCTATGACTCAATAAAAAAAAAAAAAAGAAAGTCCATCGACACATCAAGGTACGCTGATGCTGTGCTGACGTTACGTATCTTTCTAGCTTAGGGTTAGTATGTTTATCAATAGACAAACAGGGAAAGGAAAAAAAAAAATCCTCCAAGGAGTGTGTTTTGTAAACATGTTACTGGAAAGTTGGGGTGGGAGTAGGTTGGGTACACATTTAATGGCCTTTTCCTCCTGCTCAGGATTTGAGTGAAACTTCTTCGTGGAGTTCCAGGAGCAAGGACCCCAGTAGGAAATCCCTGTGAGTATTTCCAAATGTCTCTCATTAATAGTCTTTGGCTTCTACTTTTTTATCCTGATTAGGAATAAAGATTTAATTTGGTCAGAAAAGGAGCAAAAAAACCCCACGTGTCAAATAATATTTTGTTAGTAAGAATGACAATACTTCCTTCTCTGACGTTTTTCTGTTTCTGACAGTAAGGTATCACCTGACTGCCTTTTAATAATATAATGAAATATGTACTTCCACAGCAAATTAAACATTTTCCTTTACAGTGTTAAAAACTACGCACAGAATAATGATTATCATATCTTTTTGGATAGATAAGATTGTGAATTTGCAGTGAAGAGTAGAAATATATCTGTCTTGCCTGAAGAAATGGATTGAACACCTGATTATGTTTATTCCCTAGTTTTACAAATTCTTTTTTTTCTCATTTTTTTTCCCTTTTAGCTTATGAGGCTGATCTTTCTTATATTTGGTTTCTCAGTAACATTCTAATAGAAATACTGAGACAGAAAGGGAAGGGAAGACAGGATGGAGAGAGAGAGAAAATATAGAGAACTCACATGTTTGTATATTTGAGTATCCTGGAATTTTATTTATTCCGAGAAACAAAATTTGAAAATCGAGCAAGCAAAGATTGTTCCATCTTGTATGTAGTATTTTTGGGATTTTTCTAGTGTTTTTTTGACTCTTCGAGTTACATCAACCAATTAACCGTATAACTATCAGGGGCAGCGTTTAAAACCACCTACTTTATGGAAGGGCCAGTTGGTACCAGCAGGTAGAAAACAACTTTCAGTTTGCAGTCAGCTCTATTAAAGATGGCCTTTCTCTGGAGTCTTCATGGTCTCCGTGCAAGCCTGCCTCCAGACTTAAAGGGCACATGACTTTCTTCTCCCAAAGGTTTAGTAGTTTGTGTTCACGCAGGGTAGTGGTTTATTGCAGCATGAAATTAAACAATAATTGTAATTGTACTTTCTTCCCTAAGGACCTCCAGTAGTGGAGATATTCTTTGAATGCATTTATTCAGACTTGCCTATGGCCACTTGTGCACTTGAGCAGGGCAAGTAACAATTTAAAAAGAGCTAATTTCAGCCTGTGCACATTTAGGGGCCACGTGTGCTAATGAAACTGATTTGTAGGCTTGTCCAGAGACATTCATAGACTCATTTGTAGGCATCTTCTTTGCATAGTTCAGGAACCTGTTTAATTGATCTAGAACAACACAAACACATTACATTTTATAAATGTTGTGTGATCGCATGGCTAATTAAATAACACACAACTGCTTTTCAATTAGCTTAGGGCGTACACAGTAAATGACTTACATTCATATCTAGTGCTCATTTTTCTATGAAAATAATTGTAGGGTTGTAAACTTTTCTATTGATAAAGATAGAGATCAGATGAAAAGAATACTTCACTTTTAAATATGTATATATTGCACATAACACATAAACCACTAACAGTCCATTGTTATTGTTACCAAGTATTATGTACTGTGCGTGGTTGTATGTGCTAGACTTCATGTGACTGGTAGTGGAATAGGTTTCTTTGTACCAGCAACTCCACAGACACGTGAGCAATGCAGTGTGTTATGTGGTTGTGAGGGCTGTAATATCACTAGACATAGGAATTTTTCAGCTCTCTTTTGTTCTTATGAGACCATTGTCATATATACAGACTTTTGTTAATTGAAATGTCATTATGGGGTGAATGACTGTATTTATATTTTATTTATGTATAATATATAATATATAATGTTACTGGTTCAAATGCTTTTTCAATTTGGTTTTTTTTTTTGAACATTGGAAGATTTAAAACAGCATTATCTAAATAGCTTCATTTTTCCAAACAGGTTGAGAAGTTCAAATGGAATTGACAGTAAGTTTTTATATTTAAGTATTTCATTTCAATTTTTTTATCTTATTAATGGTAAGGTCACTGTCTTGAGACCAGAAGTTCTTGAAATTATATTTATGATTTCTGTCTACTTTATGGCATAGAAAAGTAGAACCTTGAATATCTTTCTATTAGATAAATCAAGGCTGATTTTTGGGATGACCTGTTTTTGACCATGATGTTCCCATTTTCTCTGTGAGTGAAGTATAATCACTGAGCTCATTTCGATTGTTGAACAACTCTGTCACTTTTTTACATATTGCTCTTTAAGAGTCATTCATAAGATTGTGTAGAGATGCTTTTTCCTGGATAGTTTCAGTATAACCCCATGCCCCAAAAAGCTAAATAGGAGTAGGTCACCTGAACAGCATTCTGGTAAAGACACTCTTTATAGATATACTCAAAGTTTGCCACAGTCTATGAGCTCCTTTCCATATTCTTTTCTTTTTTTTTTTTGAGACAGAGTGTCACTTTGTCACCCTCAGTAAAGTGCAGTGGCATCATAGCTCCTAGGAACCTCAGACTCTTGTGATGAAGTGATCCTCTTTCCTCATCCCCCCACGTAGCTGGGACTAAAGGCATCCACTACAACACCCAGCTATTTTTAGAAGCAGGGTCTTGCTCTGGCTCAGGCTGGTCTCAAACTTGTGAACTCAAGCAATCCAGCCAGAGTGCTAGGATTGCAGGTGTGAGCCACCGTGCCTGGCTGCCTTTCCATACTCTTGATATGGAGTGGGCACCTTCCTCTTCGATACTCTCGAGTTTTCAGTACTTTCTTGTTGATTTCTCTTCCTCAACCTACTAACGAATTTAAGTCACCTTCTATATGGAAAAAAAAATAGTTCTTTTTTTGATTTACATGGCTGTCAAACTGCCACTTCTATCCTTCATCTCCAAATTAATTGAAAACGTGATAACATTTGATCTTCAGCCTATGTCCCTGTTACTTTTGAAACTCCATTCCAACTGCTAAGTCACATGACCTCTGTTTAGTCTTCATTGAACTTATGGGACGTTTGATGTTGACCCTTTATTCCTGTTTGGCACTCCCTTTCTGTTCCCTTGAGGCTATGCTTCTCTTGCTGTCCCATTTTTTTGGTTGACTTATTTTTGGTTTTTCCTCCAGCCTCTTTTTCCTTCTCCCCAACTAGAAATATTAATCATTTACAATCTTCTTCCCATTCCATTGCTCTTAGCTATCAATCTTGCTTTCTAACTCCATTCTGCCTCCCCCTAGCATCTTTAAAGTTATCCTTGTTTAATCTTACTGCTCCTGCTTTAAAACTGCCAACAACTGTTTTCTTAAATAAAAGGTGTATACTTTCATGTTCTTTTGAATTTGTGTTAGCATTCTGGTTGATTTCTTTACCTTTAAACTTTCCCGTGTTTCAGTTAGATTTATCTTTCTGAATGATAAATTGTCATTTTTATAAAAGCCTTCAATGGCTTCCTGTTGCCTAAGGATAGAGTGCAAATCCTGATTTTTTTTTTTCAGTGCTCTTGACACCCTGATTCTAGTTCAAGTTTCCAAGCCTGTATTCGTGATCTCTTTCATTTGTTACTTCTGCCTTGCAGAATATGACCAACTACTTATTACCACCTCCATGCAGAGATCTAAAAAGCATCTCAGATGAAGCCAACATCCTCCTCTTTTATCTCAGGAAATGGCAACTCCATCCTTCCAGTTTCTGAGACTGAAGTCTTACAGTCATACTTGTCCCTCTATTTTTCACATTCCCATGTCTCATCCATCAGTGAATCCTTCAAAATATATCAAGAATCTGATCACTTCGCTACTCCCACGTAACACCATATTTCCAGTTACCGTCATCTCTTCCTTGGATTACACACAGTATGGGCTCCAAACTGTTGCTCTCTAACAGTCTAGTTCCAGAAAGTAGCTGGAATAATCCTTTTCTGAAAGTTGAACTAAGTCACTCTTTGCTCAAATTACATTCCATCTCACTTTGTAAAGCCAAGTCCAAACACAGCCCACAGGCCCTGTTCTGCTTCCCAGCAACCCTCTAAGCTCATTCAGTGTGCTACATTTTGGCCACATTCTCCTCCTTAAACAAGGGGGGAATGGCTCTGCCTCAGGGTTTTTGCACTGCTGTTACCTCTGCTTGGAAAACTTGTCATTTATTCATGTAATTCACCTCCTCTCTTCCTTCAGTCTGTGCTCACATTTCACCTGATCAGAGAGGCCTTGCCTAACCACCCTATATAAATCAGCAACTTCCCCATTCCCTACACTTTCTAATCCTCTTACCTTGATGTATATAACACACACATACTATACTATATATACTATACATTTACTTGTTTATTTATTTTCTATTTACCTTTACTAGAATATACCCAGAGACTTCATTTTGATTATTGCTCTTTCTCTTGAGCATAGAGTAATAATGCCCAGGGTATAGGAGATGCTTAGTAAATATGTATTGAATAAATATGAATGAGCTCTCATAGCTCCTTAAGTGGTAAAACCAGGATTGAAACTTAGTTTTATTAGACTCAGATGACCGTATCCTTTAAGTATCTTATACTGTTTGTTTATGAAAGTCCTACCTTTCAGGTAGAATTAATATGTTCCATAAACCTCTTTACATAGCTCTATTACATACATGAGTTAGAAAACTATATTGTGATTATGTTTATATGTCTTTTATAGTATGTTATATTTTTAAATAACACATCTTACATCTCTCGTGCCTAGTATGATGGGCAGTAGGAGCTGAACACTTTTTATTGAGTGAGTTCAGAAAGGAAGAGTCTTTTCTGCTGACATTCCTTTTTACTAGTCTCCCCCAAAGGAAATGAGTCTTGTTCCTTTCCTTATCCAGCAACACGAAGCTGGAGAGAGCTGTGCGATTGGGCTCATTATGCTGCTTAGTCTAGTAGGTATTAAGCAGTTGCCACCATGAGACAAAAGTTCTCCACTTTAATTTTGATTTTATGAAATACCAAAACTGTTGCAAAGGATTTCTCTGGAGCTCTGTAATTTAGGACTGGAGCAGATAGAAGAGAATGAGTTAAACTTGGAGGAGGTATTCCCAACACACAGTCTTTGTGTAACCAATGAAATCCCTCCGTACTGTATTTTCCACCCCCTCTGTTTTGGGATGTAGCTCTTAATGTGTTTTCATCATTTTGTTGTTATTTTAGCTCAGTGAAGAAGTGTGCTAATAACTTGGTATTAATAATGCCTTCCTATGGGTTCTGCATCTCGGTAGGGAGCTCAGAGAATCATGCTTCTGAGATGTCGCGAAGTGTGATGGGCAGCTTCGTGCCTTCTGCAACCCAGAGGTGTAATTGGTTCAGAGGAAATACATCTTTGAGGCTAATATTACCTGTCTTTCTTCAATTCCCTACATAAATATGTTTGGAGATATTACATTGATGATTGGAAGCTGTCAGGATACCATGCACAATAATGTGGTTAAAAGATATTAGGCAATATTTTTCGAATACTGAGAAGCCATTCTGATTAACCTGTTCAATAATAACTTTGAAGGCAATGTATTCATAAGCATGTATTTATCTCCAGCCAAGTAATTAAAATGCCAATCTTATCTATAATTTCAGAGATCTCAGCCTCCTTAAAAAGCCCTCAAGAGCCTCACCATCATTATTCAGGTAGGATGCATGCACACATAGACGTGTCAGCTGAGTTCAATGTCTGTGATTCTGCATTTGTAAACAGAAACATGGATGAATTCTGTATTATCTGGGTGGCTCCCAGCTTGAAGAGTCGTTGATCACTCTGATGGGAAAAACAATCAGATTTCTTACTTTGCTGCTGAGTTGGGAAAACAATTTTGCAGGATTTAAGAAAATTTGGATTTTTATTATATCGACAAGTTCCAAATGGTGAATGTGAAAGATGACCCGGAGATCTAAAAGTTCCTGTGAGCGCAAAGCCAGCCCAAAGCTGCAGATTTCAGTGTTTTTGTTTCGGGGAAAAAACAGACCTGAAACTAGCTCAGAGGCAGGGTTTTGTACCCTCACTTGGCCTTCAGTGGATATGCCCACTGAATGAATGCCAAATCCACAGAGTAAGTTCAACAAAGATGTTATTAAACAAAGATGTCAAGGGTCTCGACTCTCTTCAGCAGCATCACTTCACAGGGCTTCAGTTGTCTTTTTGCAGAGTGGGGATAATTATACTTGCCCTGCCTGAGGAACAGCCTGCCAAAGGGCTAGTTGAGAATTAAGAGGAAAGCACTTTGAAATGCACAGCAATATAAAACCAGCTGGACTTGTGCCATTAAGTATTTCCTTGGGGTGGGGGGGTCCCTGCTCTCAGCATTGGATGAGATAATCAGCATTGGATGAGATAATACATGGGCAAGGCTTTTGTCCTATCTAAAGCTTGGTACATGTGTAAGAGCTTGTTTGCGCTATAATTACTGTTATAATCACATCAAGGTCATTTTTTGGAAGGCCAGTAATAGGTGGCCTTATCCAGAATTCTCTATATTGAGTAGTGTTTCAGAGGATCCCAGACTCCCTCGTTCCGTGCTCTTACAACTCGGTTTTTCAGCTCAACATTCATCTCTTATTTTGACTCTGATCGTCAACTTAAGAAAGTCTCTGGGGTGAAGAATACCGCACCTTATGTTGACTCGGATCTGTTAGGATATGGCTCCTCACAGGAAAATGCAAATCACTTGCTCTATTAATAAAATTGGTCTTCAGCGCTCTGTGGGAAAAGAAGGGGAACTGCTCAAAGTGAACAGTAGGTGTCTCCACAGTCCACTGTGCATCCGATTTGCTTTGGAAAAGGAAATCCAGAGAGTGAAGACCAGAGATTAAAATGCCATTTAAAAGAAAGTCCCACATATGTACGAATTAGTTTATGATTTGGTATTCCAGAGAGTAGAGGTGATAGCTGTACCTCAGACCGTGTGATATATATAATCTCGTATAAAATGTTTCTAAGACTGGGATAGCCTTCCTGTTTATGGTTTAGTTTATTTTAAAAACGGTATTCTAGTTAATATTTTTTGATAATGGCAAAAATAAGGGGTCTTGGACATTAAATAGTTTAACATTATCTGAATATGTTGATGTGGAGAGTCTTTCTGTAGGTCCAAGCCACTGATGCATACTTGAAATAGGAAATCTGTTTTTGTTTGCAGCCATTGAAAGGAATAATTTAATGAGGCTTTCTCAGACCATACCCTTTACACCAATCCAACTGTTTGGTGAGTAGCATTTCTACTTTCTTGAGGCTATGTTGGGGCAGACACATGTGAGTAAATCAAAGGAGAAACGCGTTGCATCATTTTATAAGAGTCGAAAATTTTTTTTGCTGATGGTTGTAGTTTAGTGATATTCATTTCTTAAAATGAATGCTCTTGTTAACTGCCACAGCCAGCAGTTAGGGTCAAAATCTAACGTGGGGGTGGGACCTCTGATGAGCAGCAGTTGGGAAGGAAGCAGTAATATGCACCTGGCATTTGCTGACTCAAGGCTGGAAGTAAGCGGGAAAGAAAAGAACAAACCAACCATGTCCAATGTGCACAGAAAAAACGAGAAATATCAATACGGTGAAAGCCAACAGGCATCTGAAGAGAAACGCTTTGTGTATTGTTTTTTGTTTGTTTGTTTTGTTTCATCTACACTAATTGCTCTTACCTCAGACTGCAAATGTCATTTTTAAAGGCTGCAAGAGTAAAGAAAAACAAGCTCACATTAGCCAGGGTTACCAACGTTTCTTTGGCAGGATAGGGCACCAGACAACTGAATATAACAAGAGTCCCCACACTGTCCTTGGTCTTGGTCCTCCTCACACTGTTCACATATAGGGGACAGACCCAGGTTGGTATTTGATGGTGAATGCTTTTTCCTTCCACTTGGCTTCATGGCTGGCTTTGCAAATAATAGCTCTGCTCCAAATCCTCTAGGGCAGTGGTTCTTAGCCTGTGTGTTGTGACCTACAGGAACTGTATTAAAGGGTTGTGGCATTAGGAAGGCTGAGAACCTCTGCTCTAGGGGTTTAGAATACCACAGAAATCTAAAGTGGCATTTATTTATCTGGGCATTATTTGCAAATATGTTACTAAGCATTACCTAGATGTATTTACTGATAAGGAATTTAGGTGAAGAATGAGGGAATAGATTAGTTTCTTGGTAAACCAGCACGATGTTCACCCCCCAAACTAATCTGAAGCAAAGGTATAAGAAGGAAATGAAACACAGCCTTGATAGATTATGTTACCTGTGTTAAAAGTATTTAACCTTGTATTGGTAGAGTCTAGGCTCAATAAGAATTGCTCTCAGGCAGTGCCTGTGGCTCAAGGAGTAGGGCACTGGCTCCACATACTAGAAGTGGTGGGTTCAAACTCAGCCCAGGCCAAAAACCGCCAAAAAAAAAAAAAAAAAAAAAAAGAATTGCTTTCTGTTCAACAGCTAAAAGTAGAAGTTAGATATCAATTAAATAGACATTTTGTGTCTAAAATTCTTTATTTTTTATTTTTTTGTGGAGACAGAGTCTCACTTTATCACCCTTGGTAGAGTGTCATGGCATCACACAGCTCACAGCAACCTCCAACTCCTGGGCTTAGGCGATTCTTTTGCCTCAGCCTCCCAAGTAGCTGGGATTACAGGAGCCCGCCACAATGCCCAGCTATTTTTTTTTTGGTTGTTGTTGTTGCAGTTTGGCTGGGGCTGGGTTTGAAGTCACCACCATTTGTACATGGGGCTGGTGCCCTACCCCTTGAGCCACAGGTGCTGCCTGTGTCTAAAATTCTTTAAATGGGTTTGAGTTTGCATCTGAGATTCTATTTTACTTTAGCAATGTTAAACTATTTAATCTTTGTAACAACCCAGTAAAGTGGACGTTATTTTCATCCCCATTTTTCTGAGAGGAAAATTGAGGCTTTATGTAACTTATCCCCAGGTGTAAAGGAAAGAGGGAGGGTCTCTGGAGGGTGAGCTTGGAATCGATTCCAGCTGGGTTAAAACAGGCACTCTCAGTGTCATGATATCACCCCTATGGGAGCAAAAAAGCCCCTTTGGTTTCTTTTTTAGGAATAGATTATAGGTCACATATAATACTTTAAGAGAAATATAGTAATTTTTAATACAGGATAAGCTTTCCTAATCCAAATATTAAATCTCCCCAATTCTTCATAATCTGAAACATTTTGAGCACTAACATGTTGCCACAAGTTGAAAATTCCACTTCTGACCTCGGATAGGTTGCAATCAAAACACAGTTAAGATATGATTAAAACTTTGATTCATGGGTTCAGTGCCTGTAGCTCAGTGGCTAGGGTGCCAGCCACGTATACCAGAGTTGGTGTGTTTGAATCCAGCCTGGGCCCGCCAAACAACAATGACAGCTACAACCAAAAAGTAGCTGGGCTTTGTGGTGGGTGCCTATAGTCCCAGCTACTTGGGAGGCTGAGACAAGAGAATCCCTGAAGCCCAAGAGTTTGAGGTTACTGTGAGCTGTGACACCACGGCACTCTACCAACGGCAACATAATGAGACTGTCTCAAAAAAACCCAACTTTGGTTCATGAACAAAGTTATTTAAAATATTGTACAGAGTTACCCCAAGGCTATGTGTCTAAGATATATAGGAAATATAAATAAATTGTGTGTTTAGACTTGGGTCACATTTCCAAGACATCTTATTAAGTATATGTAAATATTCCAGAAATCTGAAAAAAAATCCAAAATTTGAAGCTCTTCTGGCCCTTTGCATTTTGGATAAGGTGTACCCAACCTGTGTTAATGTGTTGTGGGAAGAGCAATTAGAAAAAAATGCCTAATGAGGCTCCTTAGGGGTAATGATAGTGACTAGCAACGTGAGGTAAACGGTCTTAGAGTATTTGTTTTTAACAAAAGAGACATCTACTTACCACTTTGATTTTGTTTTTGTCCAGTTACAGTTGCCAGAGTGTCCAGCCTGAGGCCTATGGGCTGCAATCTGAAATTTTCTCTCTTTTTTTTTTTTTTTTGTGGATCGATCCTCATCTATTTAATCATGCCCTTATTTAAGGATGCTGAAGAACTTATTTCTTTATATGTTGTGTCAGATATTATGGAAAGTATGCATGGACTGTTGTTTACTAATCAGCTTTTGTCAGTTTTTGTGTATTAACCGTGGCCCAAGGTAACGCTTTTTTTTTCTGAGACACAAACTGTGTTACCCTCGGTAGAGTGCCGTGGTGTCACAGCTCACAGCAACCTCAAACTCTTGGGCTTCAGGGATTCTCTTGCCTCAGCCTCCCATGTAGCTGGGACTACAGGCACCTGCCACAACGCCTGGCTATTTTTTGTTGACGTTGTTATCGTTGTTTAGCTGGCCCGGGCCGGGTTTGAACCCACCAGACTCAGTGTCTGTGGCTGGCCCCATAACCACTGTGCTACGGGCGCTGAGCCCCAAGATAGCTCTTATTCCTCCAATGAACAGCAGGCAAGAAAAAAGTTTGGACACCCTGGCTACAGTAAGAACAACTTAATTCTTGTGTATCCTTTGGCAATTGACCTTTCCCCTTGCATTTACCAGACAATAAATAACATGGAAACTTGGTCAGATCTTTGTTCTTATTCTGCTCTAGTCCCTGCTAGTTCCATCCTCCTCTGATTATTCGGGCAACTGAATGGATTTGTCACTAGTATTTGGCATGTCATTTGTGTTATATACATGATGATCCCATTGAACCCTTCACCTTCATTTCTCTTTGTAGGAGGAGAAGAAATAACTCTCTATAGGCTGGAGGAGAGTTCCCCTTTGAATCTTGATAAAAGCCTGTCCTCGTGGTCCCAGCGTGGGAGAGCTGCAATGATCCAGGTGTTGTCTCAAGAGGAGATGGATGGAGGTCTCCGTAAAGCTATGAGAGTCATCAGTACGTGGTCTGAGGGCGACTTTCTCAAGCCAGGCCAGGTATTCATTGTGAAGTCCTTTCTTCCTGAGGTTGTAAAGACGTGGCATAAAATCTTCCAGGAGAGTACTGTGCTTCATCTTTGCCTCAGGGTAAGTCTGATACTCAGAGACCCAAAGTCGAGTGGGACAGGTCAAAGAAAGGAGATCTGGCTACATCATTATCTAAGGCCACTATCTCCAACTCAAAGGGGAGCCCATTATTTCATAGAGGTAGTAGGTTTTGTTTTTTTCACTTTGTAGGGCTTTTGCTTTTGGGGTGGGGAGTGGTGGGAGTTGAACGAGGCTAAACATTGCATTTGGAAAGCCTCGAGTACTCTTCAATCATAGGCATGAGATAGTAAGGCAATAGTTTTATTAATGCTCCCTATTTTTAGGAAATTCAACAACAAAGAGCTGCTCAGAAACTTATCTACACCTTCAACCACGTGAAACCACAAACTATTCCCTACACACCAAGGTAAGGAGATACTGGCATCTTGGCCCTTCATTTTAGTACGGATTTCTATCAATCTCTTTTTAGCCCATTAGTCATAAGAAATCAGACCCATGGAGAAGTTCCCTATGTCATTATTTCTGAGGTTTTCCTTATATAATTTTAGAGACTGGTAAAAGGAGAATTAAATGTTCTAGGGATACCTTAGTTTAAATCACTAAACTTGAGAAAAGAATTCAAGCGGAGGCTATAGCATAGCCACCATTTAAATCATGTGAAATAGATCCTGAATTTAGTTTCTAATGTCCAGGATTAGCATGGCAGAAAAATGTTTCTTTTATAAGTATAGTTTTTCCTCCCAGTATCTTATAGAAATTAGGAACCTTGTAAGAACGAACTCTTGTTACTTTCACTTGAGTGTCTGCATACACTTGCATTCACTTATTGAGTCAAATCATAATTTGGTGCTGAAGACTTACAGTAATGCTGTATTGTTTCATTTACAAGGAACTTTATAAAGTATAGTAAGAAAAGTTGGATCCTGTACTCATAAAAGAGTTGGAAATTTTTCTTGACGAGAAGTGAGGTGGATAAATGTGCGGACAAACTCTTAATCCTTGCATCTGATCTTTCCCTGAAAAAGGCAAGGGTATTCAGCCTGCATCAAACTAGCATTAGGTAATCTTTCCTGCTAATGACTGTTCAGAAAGAAAAATCCCCTTTTACTGCCTTTTGTGGGATCAATGGCCTCTTGTTTTTTGTGGCAGGTTCTTAGAAGTTTTCTTAATCTACTGCCATTCAGCCAACCAGTGGTTGACTATTGAGAAGTATATGACAGGGGAGTTCCGGAAGTACAACAACAACAACGGTGATGAAATCACCCCCAGCAGCACCCTGGAGGAGCTGATGTTGGCTTTCTCTCACTGGACCTATGAGTACACTCGTGGAGAGCTTCTGGTGTTAGATTTGCAAGGTGATTGATGATGTAGGACTTGATACAACAGGCATGAGGCCAAGGGTAAAGAGATCTTATAAGAACCAGGATGGGCAACATATGGAGTTGCTCTATCTAGTTTTGAAGGGATGTGGGAACATTTATTTCAGATTCATCGTACAGTGATGACCAGGGTACCTACTATGTTGTTTTTCACCGAGATAGAGTGGAAATCGTAAGCAGGTGATTATCTGCTTAAAATTTAAAGACACCTGCAATTTTGAAATAAATGGGAGAATATTTTTTGTACCATGTTTTTCAGTTTTATGATTTTACTTTAGTCTTTTTTTTTTTTTTTTTTTTTTTTTTTGAGACAGAGCCTCAAGCTGTCACCCTGGATGGAGTGCCATGGCATCACAGATCACAGCAACCTCCAATTCCTGGGCTCAAGTGAGTCTCTTGCCTCTGCCTCCCAAGTAGCTGGGACTACAGGCACCCGCCACAACGCCCGGCCATTTTTTTCTTTTTGGTTGCAGCCGTCATTGTTGTTTGGCGGGCCCGGGCTGGATTCGAACCCGCCAGCTCAGGCGTACGTGGCTGGCGCCTTAGCCCGTTGAGCCATAGGCGCCAAGCCAAGGACCAATTGATTTTTGACTAAAGTCCAAAAGCAATTCAATGGATGAAAGACAGCCTTTTCAATAAATAGTGTTGAAGCAGTTGGATATCTGTCTGCAAACTGGTAAATTTAGGTTAAAAGTAAGTGTAAATTTTGTACTGTTGTCCTGTTTTTTCAGCTTTTCTGTAGATTTGCAAGTTTTCAAAATTAAAAAAAAATTGATGGGAAGACACATAAAATATATTTAGATTATATTAATTCATAGATATACCTGTCAGATAACCAATTTACTTTCCAGGATCAAGGAACCTAGAAAACTGAAATAGAAAGTTAGAAAGTTACTTGATGGCTTGGCGCCTGTGGCTCAACGGGCTAAGGCATCAGCCACGTACACCTGAGCTGGCGGGTTCGAATCCAGCCCGGCCCGCCAAACAACAATAACGGCTGCAACCAAAAAATGGCCGGGCGTTGTGGCAGGCGCCTGTAGTCCCAGCTACTTGGGAGGCAGAGGCAAGAGACTCGCTTGAGCCCAGGAATTGGAGGTTGCTGTGAGCTGTGATGCCATAGCACTCTACCCAGGGTGACAGCTTGAGGCCCTGTCTCAAAAAAAAAAAAAA
>CAUYRH010044073.1:0-26731 GCA_963574655.1 Perodicticus potto
AATGAATGGACACAGTCCATCCATGGAATTCAGGCCTAGGAAATTCACAAGAAACTGACCTAGGCATAGGAAATGGGGGTTCCACATTTAGTCCCAAGTGTAAAGTAAAGGAGACACCAAGGCACAAGTGTCTCCTCAGCAGTTGTCCAGCCTTTTTGGCTATTGGAGCCTCTGGTGGGCGTTGTAGGTCCCCCTCCTTGCCTGTCATCCAGCCCACTGTATAAGCCTATGTTTTATAGCCAAATGAATTAACATGGTAGCTCATTATTTCCCTCCTGTGTGTACACATCAATGGTGTTTCTATTTGAGATTCAGCAACTATTGAGCACAACCATGGAGTAAGCACTGTATTTCATATCAGGGGGTATGGATAAGATACTGTCCTGGCCTGCAAGGGCCTAAGTGTGTACCAATGGTACTATGAGTAGAGTGTATGTAAGTAATAGTGGGACAATTGGAAGTGGTGATGTATTTATAGACATGCTAAAGAGAGAAGATTAAAGAGGCTTCACAATGTGCTCAAATAAGAGATTGGTGCACGCCCGGGCCCACCAAACAGCTGCAACCAAAAAATGGCTGGGCGTTGTAGAGGGCGCCTGTAGTTCCAGCTACTTGGGAGGCGGAGGCAAGAGACGCTTGAGTCCAGGAATTGGAGGTTGCTGTGAGCTGTGATGCCATAGCACTCTATCCAGAGTGACAGCTTGAGGCTCTGTCTCAAAAAAAAAAGAGATTGGTGCACAATTTAACTTTCTTCTCTTATCCTTTCTAAGATAAAATACAGTAGAATAGGACAGAATAAGTAGATTGGATTAGAACGAAATGGAATAGAATAGAATAATACAGATTAGGATAAAATAGAATGATGGAATAGAATATAATAGAATGTATGAAATAGAATATAATAGAATTCAATAGAATAGAATAAATAAAATGGAATATAGTAGATGAGAATAGAATTCAATAGAATAGAAAGAGAAGAGAATAGGTAAAACAGAATGAATAAAATAGGATGGAATAAAATAGAATAGAAAGAATTAAATAGAATAGAATTTAGTAGAATAGATATCAGGATTGTACGAGCCCTGTAGATTGATTTGGCTACCTTTTTCTTTTTCTCCTCTCTGAAATAGTACCAAAAATAATTATCTAGCTGGGTACGGTGTCTCATGCCTGTAATCCTAGTACTCTGAGAGGCTGAGGTAGGTGGATTGCCTGAGCTAAGGAGTTCAAGACCAGCCTGAGCAAGAGCAAGACCCCATCTCTACTAAGAAATAGAAAAATTAGCCAGGTACTGTGACAGGCATCTGTAGTCATGGCTACTTCAGAGGCTGAGGCAAGAGAATCATTTAAGCCTAAGAGTTTGAGGTTGCAGTGAGGTATGATACCACGGCACTCAGTCACAGGGCAACTGAGTGAGACATTCTGTCTAAAAAAAAAAAACAAAAAAGGAAGTATCTCTTGGCAGTGCCCATAACTCAGTGGGTAGGGCGCCAGCCATATACACCAAGGCTGGCGGGTTTGAGCCCGACCCAGGCCTGCTAAACAACAATGACAACGGCAGCAAAAAAATTGCTGGACATTATGGTGGGTGCCTACAGTCCCAGCTACTTGGGAGGCTGAGGCAAGAGAATCACTTGAGCCCAAGAGTTTGAGGTTACTGTGAGCTGTGATGCCATGGTACTCTGTCCAGGGTGACATAGTGAGACTCTGTCTTAAAAAAACAAAAAACAAAAAACGAAGTATCTGATAGTTGAAGGTTTGGTAAAACTTAGCTATAAAATCACCTGGGTGTGGTATCTTGCAAAGAGGGTAGATGTTTCATTACTCATTGCATTTTTTAAAGTTTTTTACTTTTTAAGTTCTCTCTTTTCCTTTTGTTTTCCATGATTTATATTTCTAGAAAATTATCCATTTTATGTGTTTGAATATACTTTTATAAAGTTGCATGTATTTGCACATGATTTTTATTCACTATTGATTGCATAATGTCCCCCTTTTTGATCCTTCGATCCTGGTATATTATATGTGTATATTAAGATACATAATTCATTTTTTGGCGAGAGATTTTGTTTAAGGATTTGATACTTTTAGTTATTCTTTCAATATTAATCTGTTGGGAAAATGTATAAAGATTCTTTTTCAGAATTTCATGTGAAATTCAGTATACAAAAGGTGAACATCTGTTAGAAGAAATGTCTAGGGCAATAATTATTGTTCTTTTGTGTGTGTATGAAGACATAATCTTTTTTTTTTTTTTTTTTTGAGACAGAGCCTCAAGCTGTCTCCCTGGGTAGAGTGCTGTGGCATCACAGCTCACAGCACCTCCTACTCCTGGGCTCAAGCGATTCTCCTGTCTCAGCCTCCCAAGTAGCTGGGACTACAGGCACCCGCCACAATGCCCGGCCATTTTTTTTTGTTTGTTTGTAGCCATCATTGTTGTTTGGCGGGCCCGGGCTGGATTCGAACCCGCCAGCTCAGGTGTACATGGCTGGCGCCTTAGCCTGTTGAGCCACAGGCGCCGAGCCTGAAGACATAATCTTTAACTATGAAGTATATAATACTTTTTAGAAAATCATGAACTAAAACCACCAGTTCAGTCTATTAAGGTAATTTTCAGGTACTTCCTTTAAATTTTTTCACTAGCAGCCCAGGGACTTCTTGAACTAATTATCAGAATAAAGACACAATATGCTCTTTAACCCTAAAACACAAATTTAAAAAATAGCAACCTTGCAGAGAAAAAATTTAATCTTTGGATCTATTAAACACTAAAATTTTTAAAAAGGATTTCCCATCCTGATTCAGTTAGAAAAGATAATAAGCTTTTATTTGGACCTAGGCAGAATCCTAAAGCAATAGTTCCTAGGTTTAGCAACACATTACAATCCACCTGCAGAGCTTTTAAAAAGGGACCCACCAAGACTAGTTACATCAAAATCTCTGGAGGGGAGGGAACATCTGTAATCTTTTACAGTTCCTTAGGTAGTCATTATGTGCATCCAGATTGAGAAGGCTGCTTTACAGCAAATTAAAGAAACATTTTTTAAAGTCATGTTTTTTGTTTTTTTTTTTTTGCATAACAGCCCACATACTGAATGAAATGAGAGTTTTAACAGTAGATTCTAAATAGCAAATTGGCTTATCAAGCAGTTAAAAAACAAAACCAAGAAACATAGAAATAAGTTTTCTGTGACTGAATCATCTGTCTTTTCAGAGGTGAAACATTTTAAAATTTATTTTATGGATCTTAGAAAACTGCTGGTCTGATTTCACACTACAGAGCTCTAAACAACAGTCCATATCTTGATTAGGAACAGAGAGCAGAGAGATCTATGTAGTCTAAGAAAAAAAATCTGTATTGAAAAATATATAATAATGCAAAAACAGACAGTTTTTATTGGTAAACTCATTAAAAATATATTTTAATTGTATATATGTCGATTAGCATATATAATAAGATTGGTTTTTTCATTTAAACTTTCACAGGAAAGGATCTTCCTAGAACTACTGTTTTATTTGTTCATTTTGTCTGTAATGCGCTAACAACTTATTCTTTATTTACTTTTGTATTTAAGCAGGTATTTTAACTTTTTAGATGTTTGGATTTGATAATACTTTCTGAGTTGGTGGTAATTTCATGATATCTTACTCAGAAAAGGTCACCTGAGTTTGTTACCTAATTATCAAAAATGCATAAGCAGAGCTTTTAAACCTTAAAATATATTGTGAGGGCTAGGGAATTATAACCTTATAAATATTATTTTTCCCATTAGAGTTAAAACTATTTTGCAAGGATTTTTAAGACCAGTAACTAATGAGAAAGTAATAATATGACAAACTACTAATATGTTATAATTTGACAAGAGGCATTCAGAAAACATTATAAATACATTCAGCTGAACAGCCAAAATGTTAAAAAAAATCTCTTCCAAAGAAATGCATGCACCGTATTAACTTTTTTTTTAGTTTTCTTAAATCATAGCTGTGTACATTAATGCAATCATAGGGTACATTGTGCTGGTTTTATATACAATTTGAAATATTTTCATCGAATTGGTTAACATAGCCTGCATGGCATTTTTTTAGTTATTGTGTTCAAACATTTATATTCTGCATTTAGTAAGTTTTACCTGTACCCTTCTAAGATGCATCGTAGGTGTGGTATTACCCTCCCTCCGTCCATCCTCACCCCCCCTCCCTTGCCCTTTTCCCCATATTCTTGTGCTATAATTGGGTTATAGCTTTCATATGAAAACTATAAATTAGTTTCATAGTAGAGCTGAGTACATTGGATACTTTTTCTTCCATTCTTGAGATACTTTGCTAAGAAGAATATGTTCCAGCTCCATCCATGGAAACATGAACAAGGTAAAGTCACCATCTTTCTTTAAGGCTGCATAATATTCCATGGCGTACATATACCACAATTTATTGATCCATTCGTGAGTCGATGGGCACTTGGGCTTCTTCCATGACTTAGCAATTATGAATTGGGCTGCAATAAACATTGTGGTATGAATATCTTCGTTATAATGTGATTTTTGGTCTTCTGGGTATATACCTAGTAAAGGAATTATATGATTGAATGGCAGGTCTATTTTTAGATCTCTAAGTATTCTCCAAACATGTTTTCAAAAGGCTCGTATTAAGTTTGCATTCCCACCAGCAATGTAGAAGTGGTCCCTTTTCTCCACATCCACGCCAGCATCTCTGGTTCTGGCATTTTGTGATGTGGGCTAATCTTACTGGAGTTAGACAATATCTCAAAGTAGTTTTGATTTGCATTTCTCTGATGATTAAGGATGATGAACATTTTTTCATGTGTCTGTAGGACATGTGCCTGTCTTCTTCAGAGAAATTTTTCTTCAAGTCCCTTGCCCACCCTGTGATGGGATCACTTGTTCTTTTCTTACTAATATGTTTGAGTTCTCTTTGGATTCTAGTTATTAAACCTTTGTCAGACACATAACCTACAAATATCTTCTCCCATTCTGAGGGCTGTCTCCTTGTTTTACTTACTATCTTCTTGGCTATGAAGATGCTTTTTAGTTTGATCAGGTCCCAGTAACAACACCTACTTTTTTCTGCTTTTTTCTGCTCAAGTGTGGCTTGAGCACCCCTGGTGCTTTGAGGAGTCAGAAAGGCCCCTCCAGTAGAAGGTTTTGAGCAAGGGAATTGATACCTCTTTCCCCACCTTACTCATCCTTCACCACCGGACTCTGATAACCCCAGTCTCTGCTAGAACTACTGGCAGTCTCTGTTAACCCAGTCTCTGTGGCCCACTTCTGTCCAATAAGCAAATGTGCCAGGCCTATGTGCCTGCCAGAGTCAAAGTAAAGTCACTGCCTCCTCCTCATGGTTACCACCCTCTGCCACCATCCAGCAGGGGAAGCTGAAGCCTGCCTGCCTCAGGTGCTCAATGGCAGCTGGAGAAATTTCCACCTGAGCTCAGTCTAAACCTGAGGCTATCCAGACAGCAAAAGAATTTCTCACTCAGCCACCGCACCTTTGTTGCCGCTGTTCTGCAGCTCTGGTATCCCTATAGGGCAAGGTCTGGTTCCCTCTGGCAGACCACAGACTTGGGGAGGTGACTTTCTAAAATTAGATCCCTGCAGGATCACTCTGTTAATGCTGATGTTGGGTGGGATGTGTCTCCACTTGGGTTCTTGCACCTCAGCAGTTCCCGAGTCTCCACTCATAGTACAGAGACCCAAACCTCTGCCCACTACTGAGATAGACTTTCTCAGGGCCAGGTCAGTCACCTTTCCCTTTGTCTTTCTATACTGTTACTGGGTACACAGATACAGCACCGCTGCACTGCCTCCATCTATGCAATGCCCAGTCCTAGCCAAGAAGTACAGATATTCAGGTCTCTGCAGAGGTTGGACTTCTAGATCGCCAGGCCACGGTGGAAGGGTAGACTGGAAAGTTTAAGGTGGCAAGAAAAATATTTGTTCAAACTTCCTGCCAGACAAGGGAATTCCTGGGCTCACAGCAGGGCCTCTCTGGAGAAGGAGTCCCAGCTTTAAGCAATTCTCTGTGGTGGGGTGAGGGAGGAGAACCTCAGTTCATCGCTCAATAGTAGAGATCCCACAACAAGCAAGCAACTGTCTTAGGGGAGGGGATGGACACATGTTCTCTTTGGGATGAGATCTGTACCTGAAATTTGTTTCCTTGGAGTTGTAGGTTGCCTCAGCAGGGAAGACGTGCAATTATCTATCTCTTCTCTCAGCTCGGCTCCCCTTCTTCTGCTTTGTTGGGTTCTTTCTGGCCGTTATCTCTCCCTCTGGACTGGAGCTTCTGTTGAAAGCTGGCTCCATTTAACCGTTATCCCTCATTCCCCCTTGTTCTTGCTGAATGTGAAAATTGGAGTTAGGGCCAACCCGAGGATTTAGCAAAACACAAAACGCATTGAAACCAAATGAGTAAATAAACAGACAAAAAAACTACCAGACACACTAGCACACAGATATACGGACAATCAGAAACAAATAAACATTCAGACAAAAATCAACAACAACAAAACTGATTATAATCATAAAATAATTAAAAAAGAAAACTCTAAAAATCTGATGCACTCTCAGCAACCATAAGAAGGGAAGAAGAGGAAGAGAAAAAAATATTAATTAAAAAAAGAAAATTAGCAATAACTTCAACAAGGAAAGGATGAAAAAAGTGGAGAAAAAAGGCACCAACCACAAAAATATTATTATATATAATACTGTTCTTATATATATAAATAAACATACGACTGTACATATGATGTAGGGGTCAACTTTAGTAGGAATATATTTATGTTGCAGTATACTTCCTGGACACCAGGTGGTGCTGTGAGTGGTTCCCAGGCTTATACCCGATTCACAGTTTACACTGTTACCGTGGTTATCATGGTCACCTAGTACCTAGCCCTAGGTACTAGGTACCTAGGGGAAGGTCCCTGTGGCAGTTGCCATTTCTGAAGTTTCAAAGTATGTCTGTTTCCTGACTGGCCACCTAGCGTTGGCTGTCCTGTTCCAGATGGCACCCCTATCGGATCTCCAAATTCGGTGCAGGAGTCCACGCTTCACTAATTTTTCCACATAACTCCTCGTTTCCCCGCAAACTGGGAATTGTAATCTTCCATGGGGGAGGGGCTGGTTGCCACTGGCACCTGCCACTTCAGCAGCTGCACTGAGACTTTTCCGTCAGTCTCTGAAGCTCAGGATTATACTTTTGAGTCCAGCAATCCACCAGTTCGCTGCACACCCGGAACTGCCAGTCTATACCAACAATCCCCGCCAGGAATGATCTAGTCCATTCATTCACACCTGCTGTTCTGGGAAAAGGTGCCTGTGGCAGTCATCATTTCTGACATTTGAAAATATGTCTGTTCTCTTCCCCTTAATTTTCTATCGGGCTGTCTAGCCCCCTGCCACTTTAAAAGGCACCCCTTTCTGGTCGCCAAATTCTACTCAAGAGTCCACACTTCACTGAACTTTCCACAAAACACCTAGTTTTCCCATGAACTGGGAACTGTAGTCCTCCGTGAGGGAGGGGCTGGTTGCTGCCGCCTCTGGCAGTGGCTGCTGGCGCCACTTCAACAGTGGCACAGAAATTTCTCTAACAGATTCCACAGCTCCAGGTTACACTTTAAGTCCAGCAATCCACCACTTTACTGCACACCACTAACTGCCTGTCTACACCAACACTCCACGCAGGGAAAGATCTAGCCTCCTCACTCTCACCTGCTAGTGTGGGACATTTGAACTAAGCATCTGTCCTGTCCGCCATCATGCTCCGCCTCCATACTGTATTAACTTTGAGCCAAATAACAAAGATACTCTATTTTAGGGATGCTGGTTTTTAAAAATATTTCTTTATTAAAAAATAAAATACACATAATGAAAATCACACAAAATAAATGTATAGTTTATTGAGCTATAATAAGGGAAACAGCATTGGAACCATCACCCAAGTCAAGAAGTACCTCTAAGTACTCTGTCATGATCTTAACTCTTTTCTTATCCCAAAAAGTAACCACTCTCATGACTTTTTAATCACTCTCCTGTATACCCATATAGTTTTTATCATTTCCATCTGCATCCCTAGAAAACATAGTTTAATATTTAACAATTTAGAACATTTTAATGTATATTTTAAACCCATTTTAATCCATAAGTTCCCTATCAACCCCTTTCTTTTCTTTAAAATTTATATATTGAATCTATACTGTCCCACAATCTGGCTGTTGTAGTTTGTATATTCATACATGTTTTGACATGTTTCTCTGTCCTTTGAAAATTCTGCAAGTTAGTCAGTTTTGAGGTTTATACAGGATGATTTGTTATTTCATCAACAGGCACATGATTTTAGGTTCTCTTTCATATCATATCGTATCATATCGTATTTTGAGAGAGGGTCTTGCTCTATTGCCTAGAGTAGAGTACAGTGTAGTCATCATAGTTCAGTGTAGCCCCTAGCTCTGGAGCTCAAGCAGTCCTCTTGTTTTAAGCCTCTCAAGTAGCTGGGGTTACAGGTGCTTGACACCATGTCTGGCTAATTTTTCTATTTTTGGTAGAAATGGCATCACACTATTGCCTAGGCCAGCCTTGAACTCCTGGGCTCAAAAGACCCTCCCACCTTGTCTTCCCAAAGTGCTAGGATTACATGTGTGCCACTGTACCTGGCCTGTTTTTTCTTTTTTTGATGTTAGCAGTGTTGACATTCAATACCTAGATCTATTAATTCATTAGGGTTATGAAATGGTAATATATTTGGGGTAATTTTGTAAAGAGACGCTTCCAGTCAACTCCTGTTTATTTTCCCAATAGTTGTATTCATAAGAATAAGCAGGATAAATGTCCGATTGTTTTCTATATACTGATTTTGAAGATAATTGATTCCCTACCACTCCCTGAAGGTGACAATTAATGTTTATTTTTTAAATAGCATTATTAATTCATGAATTTAAACATATTCAATTTGGTGGGATTTATAAATTGTAATTGTTATCCTTTGGAAGCTCAGATTATCCTATCTTTAGCTAGTGGAGCTTCGTGAAGTTGCTCCTCTTTTTGTTATGCGTACCAGTCTTGGGTACCTTATCTGGTATGAAAGTATGTTCTGTGCTCATCCTGTAGATTTCCTGCCTCAGACCTGGAATTAGTCATTTTTCCAAGATACTATCATTTTCCTTTAAATAGAAAATGGCATTTTAAGCCCAAGTCAAATTGTTAGGGAAATTGGGCTATTATTTTTGAGTTGGTCATTATTTTTAGGTTTCCTCAGTAGAAGAAGTTAGAAATTTTATGCACATACATATGAAGTCCAGTGATGCTTCTAACTCAAATTCAGGACTACAGTATTTTTTGTTTAACCTTGTTGATGTTACATCTGTATTTCCTCTCTTCCATATTAAAAATCCTAGTTTTGGGGGGAACCGGGGATGAATTAGAATATCCCATAATTAGTCATTTACTTTAGCATACACCTGACAGTCTCTAGATAATTATGCTAATTCTACCATTATTAGTATAAATTACTAAGAACATTAAAAAAAAATTGCCTATTTTTTGCTCATTTCTCCCCCCTCCCATTTTTAAATAGTTGCATTTCATGTTATTGGATCATGTAGTTGTTAACATAAAATGCCTTCTCTTTTTTTTTCATTTTAAAGAAAAAATATTTCAACATATTATATTTGCAATATAAACCCAAGTCTGCTGTTGGTTCAAGATATATATACCTGTGTGTGTGTGTGTGTGTGTGTGTGTAGTGCCGCAAATTTTCTTTCATAAGATCATAAAGCAAAACTGGCCACCCTCTGACATAACCCTCATTTACACAAATCTGATGCTTCTTTCTGAGTTTTTCTTTTGAAAAGTAAAAGAGAGAGAGAAAGAACCAGGTACAACATAGAAGCTTTTTGTCAATTTCTCAACTGTGGCAAGATTTTAATCTGCTTGCCCAAAAGAATCCCTGAAAGCCACCCCTGTGAGTAAGATGCAGGGGGCAGAGTTTCTGTGGGCCTCACACACCTGCTGAGTGCTGCTTTATCAGGGCCTGACTTGACCACTCACCCCTCCCTGGGTCCCCATGCAGCCCAGACACCTGGCAGAACTGAGATGGAGAAGGAACAAAACTAGAGGAAGATAACAAAATCTATGGCTTTGTTCTGTGGATATGATGCCCTCTCTCTTTTAATCCTCATCTAGTTGTCCATGGGCTTTTGGTTTTGCTATTTAGTTCAACAGTTTTATATGGGGATTTAGAGAGGTTAAAAATCTATTGTACCACCATTGCCACCTTTCCATGAATCAGGGATGCTAGGTTCATGGTCATGATAAACATCGTTACCTTGGATAACTTTTTGGAAAAGGTTAAATGCTATGTGTAGATTCAGATTTTTGCATGTGGGTGTCCAGTTGTTCCAATAATATTTGTTGGAAGGACCTATCCTTTCTCCACTGAATTACCTTTGCTACTTTGTCAAATATCAGTTGACTGTATCTGTGTGGGTCTATTTCTGGGCTCTTTGTCCCACTGATGTATTTGCCTGTTCATAAAATAAGTTTTTAATATATTTAGGTGACTATTTTAATAAGTAGTTGTGTGTATTAGCAGATTTTATTAATAAAAACATACAAATTTATAGCTTTTACTTACTAAAAAGTATGACTAAGGGAATGCTATATCTTTCTAGTAAATATGTCCATCTTTCTAAACTTTTCTGCTTGTAAGACATTTATAAATTTATCCTATACATTAATGTCACAGTTCATTGAAAGCCTTTAAAAATGAGATATATCCATTTGAAGATGATTATTACTATTCTGTTTTTAATTAGTATATTTGAATAATTAAAGATGTTGTGGAGTAATAGGAAACTTTCATTCACTACTTATTGAAGAGTGAATTAGTAAACTATGGAAGAGAGCAGTTTAGCAATAGGAAATATGATTGTAGATGAGTCTCCTACACTAAGAAAAACAGTCCTATATGCTTAAGGAGACATGTACAGTAATGTTCGTAGCATCATTGCAATAGCAAAAAAAAAACCCTCAAAACAATTTAAATTTTTTTAATTAGAGGAAAATTACAACATTTTGTGATGCGTTCAGAGGGTGGAATGCAATATAGCAGTTTAAATGACTGAAGTAGTGCTATGTGATTATGTGAAATCTAAAAAGAATAAATTGAGCAAAAAGAAAGTACAGTATGACAATATAATAACATATAAGAATTTAAAACATTCACAATAATGCTTTGTGTTCTATAGGGTTGTTTTGCATTGATGAGGTAATAATGCATAGGACTAAGTGCCAAATTCATAATAGTGTTGTCTCTGGAGAACAAGAGCAGGACATGGTCTATGACAGGCTTCAACTGTGTGTGTGATGTTGTATGTTTTTTAAAAAATAAAAGAGTAGTATTTCATAAAGCTGTTTTTTACATGTATCATTTTATTTTCTTTACTTTTATGTTTGTTTTCAGTGTTTTATAATAAAGAAATAAAAAGTATCTTTACCTCTCGTTCCTAAAAATTTCCATAAAGTGAGGAGGGAAATGTAGATATCAGAATAAATTCTACTGACAAGCTAAGAACTTTTGGTTTCTGCATAATCTTTAAATAAACTGGTTACCTACTAGTGAAGGTTTTCAGTTTTAGAAAAGAACACTCTTTCCTGACATACATACGGGTAACATTTAAAGGGTCTTAATAAAATACTCTAACTGAAACATAAAACAGAGGAGAATCTTGAGCCTATCTTAACTCACTGATTGCTTCTCTGCTTTTTGTGCATTCTTAATTTTAATATATCTTCCAGAGATGGCATCAATCACATGGACTGATTATGTCTTTCCTTCCCTATACTCTTCCTTCTTTGTAAACTTTTGGATCAATTCTGTCTGCTTTTGAAATTTAGCTTCTTTAAGAATAAAAATTAATCATCGCAGTGTTGCATTTTTCAACTGATCTCAACCTTAAAACTGACTGATTTAAATGTGGCTAAAACAAGTTACTTTAGGATTGATACAATCAACTTATTTATTCTTTTTTTTTTTAAGTCTCTTTTTTCTTTTTCACCCATAGTAGAGTGTGGTAGTGTCATAGCTCACAGCAACCTCAAACTCTTGGGCTCAAGTGATCCTCTTGCCTTAGCCTCCCTCGTGGCTGGGATTATAGGTGCCTGCCTAGGCTAGTTTTTTTTTTTTTAGGACAGAGTCTCACTCTTGCTCAGGCTGGTCCCCAATTCTGAGTTCAAGCAATCCACCTGCCTCAGCCTCCCAGAGTGCTAGGATTACAGGCGAGAGCCACCACATCTGGCCCTATTTATTCTTGAAATTGGGAAAAGCCAGGACCTTTAGGACTCATAATCTCTTCTGCCGTTTCTTAGCTTCAGTTTTTCAGTTTTTCCCATTTATTTCTTTACTGTACAGTTTTCTTTAAAAACGAACAAAAAACAACAAAAAGCACTGGGTCATGGCCATCTGTCTCTAATATGACAATTTTTTCTCATTGGCCACTTCTAACATTGCATAGCCTGTGGTGTAGTTAATACACAGCCTGTATTTCTGTTTTTCTTTTTGTACTTCCCCATTCCCCTCAAATTAAGACAGAGCCCTTTTTCTTTAGATTTTTCAGACTTCAGCAGACTTTTGCCTTGTAATAAGTTTTTAGTTTTTTATCCCTTAATTATCTACGAAGTTCTTCCCCTTCTCATTGTTTGCCTATTCACTATGGCTTTGTTAGAACTTTTTACCCTGTTTGTTATCACAGGCATTCCTACTTGAATTCTAATGACCAGTTCCTGAAGCCTCTGACATATATTTTAAGAATCTTTAAGGGATTAATGAATTTTAGAATTCATGAAGTCTGAGAAGTACAGAAGACAGGATTAAGACCAAGAACTAAGTGAGAGAAGGGAATTCTTGATCATGAAGTTTGCAGGAGATAACAATGTGCATGCTTCATGTAAGGTGGAAGTAGACTTCAAATTAATCTTGATAGGTTACATAAGTGTCACCAACCACAATCCTCTTTTTGAATTCTTCTTTCTCTGTTTTGCTTTTCTTCAGGGCATTGTCATTTAGCATTTCTCCCTTCACTACACACCATATTTTTCATTCTTTTATCTTAGCATCATATCTTGGTCTTGATCATCTCCTGACTTCACTCTAAGTTCATTTAGGGAGAAACACAAACTGCATGAATATAAGATGAGAGCTGTCTTAGTATGTGCAAGTTTAGATTTTTAAAAGCTTGCATTTTTTCTAGGTATTTTGCAATAACTACATAATTCTATTTGGTGTTTCCAACTTCTTATTTGCAAGGATATGCTAACAGAATGTCTTACAGCTAGAAAATATATTAACATATTTTTTCTTTCATAAAGAGTGTAATTCTTCAGTCGATAGGAATATACTTTAGTAACTTTAAAAGGCTGCTGAAAATGCAGGTGTTGTTCTTCATGTTCATTATCTTGGTCTATCACATTTGCATTTTCCCGGAGTGGAATGACTTAATTTTTTTTCCCTACATCTCATTGCCAATATTTTATCTGAGCCCATTTTTATTGTTAATTATCTGTTTCTCTTTATTTTTTAAATGCAGATGTCTTACTTCAGAATTCTAACTGAAATTTCAGTCTGTTTTTCCTTTGAATTAAAAATATTAATATCACACTTAAGTAATATCCAACTATCATTTCACTCTTCTTGATCTAAATGTTTGTACTAAGGACCTGTGCTTGCTGTGTCAGTCAAATTATTTTATAAACATTTCCCTGTGCAGATTTACTGTATCTATGTACTTATTTTTTTTATTATTATTATTTTATTTTTTTGAGACTGAGTTTTACTGTATCACCTAAGCTAGTCTTGAATTGCTGACCTCGAGCATTCCTCCTGCCTCATCCTCCTGAGTAGTTGGGACTACAGATGTGTGCCACTGTGCCTGGTTTGCTTCTTGTGTATTTTATTATCGTACATGACACCTGTACTATAACAGAATGTCTAGAAACTTAGAAATGTTTCTTTCATTCTAATGATCTTGATTATCTTTAAAAATCACATAAGTAGGCCAGGCATGGTGCCTCATGCCTGTAATCCTAGCTCTCTTGGAAGCCGAGGCAGATGGATTGCATGAGCTCAGGAGTTTGAGACCAGTCTGAGCAAGAGTGAGACCTCATTTCTAAAAATAGCTGGGCTCTGTGGCGAGTGCCTGTAATTCCAGCTACTCAGAAGGCTGAGGAGAAGGATGGCTTGAGCCCAAGAGTTTGAGGTTGCTGTGACCTATGATGCCACCGCACTCTACCACAGGTGACAAAGTGAGACTGTGCCTCAAGAAAAAAAGAAAGTAAAGAAAAATAAAAGTTACATAAGTATGATTTAAAATAAATTTGTACTCATGAAATTAAATATGAAATTATGTCTTATTTGAATGTATTCCACGAATAGTGTTTATTGGGCCACTACCATGTGCCAAGTACACTGCTAATATCATAAATCAATTACATCAGTTTAATATTAACTTCCAAGCCACATCTTTGCTATGTTTAAAATTATCTTCCACATTTATAGTTTGCACTGTATAAATATCAGCCATAAATTCTAAATAACCAAATATAGATTTTATTAAGTGGCAATGTTTTTCTTTCTTTTTGTTATCTACTATCTTTGCCAATTTTTATGTCAGGAACAACAATAGCCACCGTATATTGAGGGTTTCTCTGTCCCCTGCATGTTATCAATAATTACATTATTTTTAATTCTTCTAGCAATCTTGCAACACAGGTGAATAAATCCTTATTTTACAGATGAGAAAGCTCGAATTCTAAAAGGTGATCTTGCTCAATATCCCAGCACTCTGCATTGGGAGAACAAAGAGTCACTTGCTTTTTTTACTATGTAATGTTGTTTGTAGCAGTTATACAGAAACAGGTCCAACTTGAAATTAAATTCTGAACCCAAGTATAATAAATACTTTAAATGTACAGGTATTTTGGATGTTAAAGCTAATGTCATATCATTATAAGAGTCATATAATCTTGACTCTGTCTATTCTTAGCATAATACTACTTTTGAAAGACTACATACAACATTATAGAAGAAACTTAGTTTTCTTTTTTATCTTCTGTATAAAACAGATATAAAAGTAGCAATGATATTTTGTATTTGTATAATTTTTGTCTTGAGAAGATAGTTTAGTTTTTGTTTTGTTCATCTTAGGGATGTTTTTCCATTTATATTTACAAAGCATTCTGTTTTCAGTATAAATCAGTTAATTCAAGAATGAAGCATCTTTCAAAGAAGTCAGGTCAGGTTATTAAGAATTTCCCTTTCCAAACTTCCTTAGACATACAGAGCAAAGTTGCCTATATTATTAAATACTTGATAAATATAGCTCAGCACGAGCTTCTTTCTTTCCCACCCCAAAGTTAACAGGCTCCATTGTCATTTGCATAATTTGTCTCTTCAATTCCTTCTCTTTTTT
The DNA here is from genome assembly GCA_963574655.1 of Perodicticus potto. NCBI lineage: Eukaryota > Metazoa > Chordata > Mammalia > Primates > Lorisidae > Perodicticus > Perodicticus potto. The sequence continues at coordinate 15,476 of CAUYRH010044073.1, forward strand.
CTCACTCTTTTTTTTTTTTCCACTCTTGTTTCTTCTGTGGAGATCCTTCCTCCACACTTTAAGTCAGTCCCCAGGGCTCTGTCATTCTCCTTCCCTTTCTCTGATCACATAGAGGAAAAGCAGTTATATTTATGTAAACTTACTAATCACTCGTGATTGTCAGACAGCATGTCCTGTGGGGAAAGACCTTAGTTTTTAGTGTCAGACAGACTTGGATTGAAAGTGTAGCTCTGTCAGTTATTAACTCTGGGACCAAGAACAACTTAGACCATCTCTCTGACCCTCATTTTCCTTATCTCTAAGAACAGCAGTTCTCAACCTGTGGGTCGCAGCCCACAGGAACTGTATTGAAGGGCCATGGCATTAGGAAGGTTGAGAACCACTGCTCTAGAATATAGATTGCAGAATGTAGATACCTAACTTTGGAATATTGAAAAGATTAAGTAAGATACTTTATGAAAAGTTATTGATATAGTACCCTATTTTCTTGCTTATTACTATTATTATGGGTGGGCGTACTCTTTACTGAAACTTATGCATATTCAAGTAGATTTTTTTTTTTGAGACAGAGTCTCACTATGTTGCCCTATGTAGAGGGCCGTGACGTCACAGTTCACAGCAACCTCAAACTCTTGGACTCAAGTGATTCTCTTGCCTCACGCTCAAGTAGTTTTTAAACTTTTATGGTATCTTTAATTATGCCATGCAAGACATTTTCCTCCCTTAAGTGAGCATCAGGTATTGATAATCCTCATATGGACAGCTGGGAAGACAGCAGTGATCTTCTTGATGTTGGCTGGCCTTTTAGAGTAATCTGGAATTGGCTGCAGGGAACAGGGAGTGCGTGTAGTCTTGTAGTCTTATTCTGCTTTTTCCTCCTTTATCTTGGTGAAACTACTGAGTCAATTAGAGAGGGTCTCACAAACTTTGGGAAACAAAGAAGCCTGAGACCTTTCTCCCTGGGCCTTTAGCATAATCTGTTCCGGGCCAAGAATATGTCTGGCTGGGCCCCTCCTTTTTTGGCTGCCCATGTTTCAGTACGGGCTCTACCCAACATCACCTGACTTCTCAGTCTCTGTCATATGTCTTCCTTTACAAAACTTTTAGCGCTCTGGAAGTGCGATATTGCAGCCAGTGTTCGAGTGGCTTTTAAAAAAATTCTTAGTTTAAAAAGTTTATTGCATACTTACTACCAATACAACTTTTGGCTAGTTGTTACATAGGTACAAAAACGTATAAAATATTTGAGATAGTTAATTTTTTTAAGCTTACAGTGAAAATGAAGATATGTAATTAAGTATAAGAAGCAAATAAAAGGGCAAATGTCACAAGAGAGGCATTGGCCAAGTTGGAACTGGGAAGGGGATATAGAGGCTAGTTTAAATGAAGGGAAGATGCCATTCAGCTGGAAGGTGTCCAAGAAACTGGGATTCTTTCAGTCTAGTATTTATGTAAGTATGGTTGGTAGGAAAAGGTGAGTCTCAGTGGGTGTAGAGTGTGGATTTCAGGCAAAGAATATGAGTGAAGTTATAGAACAGGGAAAGTGTGGGGCAGTTTAACTCTGAGTAGAGTGCTGGAGAGAGAATGCAAGAGCTAACACTAGATTTTGCAAGTCACATTATGTTCTTCCTTTGTTCAAAGCTTATAGCTTCTCATCTCATTTAGAGAAAAAGTCAGAGTCCTTACTGACCTACAGGTTACTGCACATTATTTACCCCACTTCTCAATTTCCATTCCCCTTGACTCTTCCTTGTTTCCACTTCTCTAGCCATATTGGTCTCCTTAGTCTGCCCAAAAGAGTTTATACCTCAGGGCCCATTTCCTCTGCCTGACACTCTCTGCTTCTCATTACTGCATGGCTCACTCTTCTTTCAGCCCACCTTTATCACAGAGACCTGTCCTGATCTCCGGATCATACCTCCTCCTCCCCACTACAGCCATTCTCCACCCCCCTTGCTTTGTTTTATTTTACTTCACAATATTTAGGAAGAATGTATGTAATTTATGTTCACTTGTTAATTATTGTCTTTTGCTATTATGGTGCACGAAAGGGGGGGTGCATGAAATGCAACCCCAAAATATAGCATCTTGGCATACTGAGTGTTTTAAGATGAAGGAAATTAAGAAAACCAAAGAGGCAGAAAGAGCTCTCTGATCTTCTCTTTCTCTGATACTCCCCTGATTTTTTTCCCCTGAAGTCATGAAAAGAATTCTCTGACATGCCTTCTCTGAAAGTCGGTCATAAGACCCTCATGTAACAAGTATCCTGCCCCATACCTGGAGGAAAGGAAGGAAGACACAGAGATTTAAAGAAAAATCTAAACAAACGGGCCTTGCTAAGTTCCCCATAGTATCATTAGGTCATATGTGCATTTTGTCCAGTCATACTTCTACAAGACTGTCCATTCTTTATCAAAGCTAAACAAAAGAGAGAGTTTTCCCTGGGTCTTTGGGAAGCCTTTGGTCATGTAAGACTTGGAAGCCTTTGGTCATGTAAGACTTTGCTTAAATAAATTTGTTATGCTTTTCTCTTGTTAATCTGTCTTTTGCTTTAGGGATTTCAGCTATGAACTTTACAGTGGGTAAGGAAAAGATACCACTTTTTCTCCCCTATATGTATATGACCCGGAGGAAGAGGATTTACTTAACTGTTGTATCTCCAGCCCCCCAGACCAGTGCCTGGCACGTAGCTTATACTCACATATTTATTGGACAAAAGAGAAAATAAGAGCAGAAAAAAGAGTGTGAAAGAGGGAGGGAGTTGGATGTAAGTGCCATAGAATTTTGTATTCCAGGCACGGGAATAAAAATTTAACTGATCAATTTGTGGGTAGACATTGAAGGTTTTCAGCAGGGGGTGAAAGCAAAAGCATTTAATTTAGCAAGATTATTTTGGTCTTGATGTATAGTATGGATTTTTTTTAAAGACTCATCAACTTCTCCTCCCCAATGCCACACTCTGTAACATATCTGTATGTGTTTTTCTTTAAAAACAACAACAACAACAACAAAAAGCCTTTCAGCCTGTCATGTGGCTCATGCCTGTAATCCTAGCACTTTGAGAGGTGAGGTGGGTGGATTGCCTGAGCTCAGGAATTCAAGACCAGCTTGAGCAAGAGTAAGACCCATCTCTACTAAAAACTAGCCAGGCATTGTAGTCCCAGCTACTCAGGAGGCTGAGACAAGAGAATTGCTTGAGCCTAAGAGTTTGAAGTTGCTGGGGGGCTATGATGGCATAGCACTCTACCCAATGTGACAGAGTGAGACTCTGTCTCAAAAAAAAAGAAAGAAAAGCCCAACTTTTAATTTTAGAATAGTTTGACTCATAAGAAATTGATAACATAGTACAGGGAAAGCTCTTAGTGTAATTTCCCTCCAGTTTCTCCCAATGGTAATATGTTACTGCAATACATTGTCAAATACAAGAAATAACCTTGGTACAATACTATTAACTCAGGTACAGACCACAATTGGATTTCATCGGATTTTACATGCACCATTTTTGCATGTGCATAGTTTTATAAAATTTTATGACATTTGTAGATATGTGTTATTTAATGTTTTTAGGTCTTTGAGGTTTTTTGACAAAGTATTAGAAAATATCCTCTTTAATACCACTCTCCTGGTTCTTGGCCTCTTACAGTAACACACAAATAAAGGGAATGAATGGCCTGTTGTTTTGTTTCATTGTTATGCTTTGGTGTTTCTTATAGGTAGTAGCCTTTCCTTTCTATACCAAAGATAGTTTTAAAATTTTACTTCACCAGTACTGACAAGTCATATCCCAGTTAAATCATATTATGATCATACATCAGTACATTAAAGAGATTGGTTCCAGGACACTCTTGCCCCACCATCCACTGATGTACCAAAATCTGCACATATTCAGCCCTGTAGAACAGAATACAAAAAGTTAGCCCTCTATATTCACAGGTTTAGCATCCTGGAATACTGTATTTTCAATCCATGTTTATTTGAAAAAAATTCACTGTAAGTAGACCTATGCAGTTCAAGCACCTGTTATTCAAGGTTCAACAACATTTACTAGGTCTTGAGTTTTAAATTTTTATTTAAAAACCAGTATGTGATATTATTTCTATTGATCATTTGTCTACTTAGTAATCTTTCATATCCTTTCTGATAGTAAAACATTTCTATAAGGCTGTTAACAGGATTCTAAGCTTGGTTTTTTTTTTTCCTGTTTAGACCTACTAATTAGAGATATATTTCTGATAAGTAATTTACCAACAATTTTAGAATTGGCAAGGATTGTGGGCAGAAAGAGATTAATTGTTTAAAGTCTTTTATTCATTCTTTTTTCTTTTTAAAAAATTTCAGATTAACGTATGGTACATATAATTAGGTTCCATTGTTTGTGTTTGTTAGGCAAAGTCCAAGTTGTTCATTCTTTGTAATTTGTAACTTTTTAGATGTTCTGGTAACCATATTATTTTACTAACATCTGGCCATATTAGTTTGTATATTTAAGTGATTTATGGTCTTTCCAAAACAAAATGTTAAAGTTTAAATCTTACAGCTTAATCCCTTCAGCTGTGCCATATATATGTGTATATGTTTTCCGCATGAGCTAGACTGCTGTCTGTGCTATTATATACTTATATGTTGCTGATGTTTAAGGTACTACTTGATTTTTTTTTTTTTTTTGCATTTTTTTGCCTGGAGCCGGGTTTTAACCCACCACCTCCAGTATATGGGGCCAGCACCCTATTCCTTTGAGCCACAAGTGCTGCCCCTAGTTGATGATCTTTAATAGGTTTCTAAATTGATATGCTTGCCTATTTGTGACAGCTAAAGAAAAATCAAGATCTGTCTGAATGTACTTGATATATTTCTTACAGGTTCTAAGTTCTGTCCGCACAGAATGGGACCCTTTAGATGTTTACTTTGGCACCAAACATCCTTATCAGGTGTTCACAGTGGAGCGCTCCATCAGTGCAGACAAAGAGCCCATGGCCGACAGCTGCATCTATGAATGTGTTCGGAACAAAATCCAATGTGTGTCAGTCACCAGAATACCACTAAAATCGAAGGTCATCAGCTGCTGCAGGAATGTTACTGAAGACAAACTAATTCTGGGTTGTGAAGATTCTTCAGTAATTCTTTATGAAACTCAACGTAGAGTGACTGTCTTAGCTCAGGCTGAACTTTTGCCTTCATTAATAAGCTGCCACCCAAATGGCGCCATTCTGCTAGTTGGCAGCAACCAAGGGGAGCTACAAATTTTTGATATGGCTCTATCCCCTATTAACATCCAGCTCTTGGCTGAAGACCGCTTACCCAGGGAAACTCTGCAGTTCAATAAATTCTTTGATGTTCCCAACAGTCTTGTTCAAATGCAGTGGATAGCTCCTCAGGTTGTTTTACAGAAGCCTGAAAGTGGTGACATCTGTGATCTCCTCTTCCTCAGGTTTGACAAAGGACCTTTAGGTGTACTTTTGTTTAAACTTGGTAAGTTGATGGGGGTTGATGAGTAAGTAAATTAAAGTGTTTGTGATGGTGTCATAATTACGGCAATAAAACTATTCTTGGAATATATTTATTTTTTCTATTTGTTTTCCTGTGAATATGTTTCCTTTTCAAACATTTCATATAGTTTCCTTAAGAATGTTTTGTGTATGATTTTCTGTAAAAGGAATATTAGATATTTAAAAATTTGGAAATTATACTAATTGTCAATCGTGATGATTAAAAAGCCTTAATTTTCACATTTGATATTCTCTAAAATAAAAAAGGGTAACTATTTTAAAAGTGCTTCTTATGTCCATTGAAAAATTCTGTGTTATGTGAATATAACAGTTTTTCTATAAAAATTAGATTATTGGTATCTGTCGCTTTCCAAATTGGAATTTTGTGAAGCAATTGTCTTAAAATTAAGAAAAACAGATGTTTTGTTAGAAATTGCTGAAGATATTCTGTAACTTTTGATTTTTGTTTTCCTTTTGGATAAAAGTACTTAAAAGGATTTATCACTATATGATAAAAATCATATGTTATTATAGCCCATGTCAACCAAGAGACCTTAAAAGGAAATATTACTATGATGATTCATTTGCCTTTTGTAGTTTTACATTACCAGTTATGCCCTGAGATATATGATATACTTTAGGTAGTTTTCTATAATTTAACATTCTTTTAAGAACCTTAGGTCTAGAAAAACAAATTTTAATTAATGTACATTATGTCTACATGAGAACATAAAAATGTAAATACATCTTAAAACCCCTTACAGGATTTGGCTCTGTGGTATAAAGTTAAATTTTTAAAGATGTAGTATTTGTTAAATAGCTTTCAATTTACTTTTTAAAAAAATGGATATACTTGTCTCTGAAATTGAGCATATCGGATAAATCTAGTGAAAATGATTTGAATAACCTGAAAGATATAAGGCATATAAAGTGAGGACTGTGTTCTTTCTACATAATAAAATGCAGTTAAATCTATTCATAATGTTAATATTGTCCAAGAAAAAATTTTTGGAATCTATTTATTATGAGATAATACAGTTATACTTTGCCCAACTACATGTTTAACAGTTGTATGTCTCCATACACAACACTAATTAAAGTGGATGTTTGATGTTTTGCATGTCTGTTAAAACACACAGACGTGCACACATATTCTCTCTCCCTCTTTCTTTCGTGGTCTTGCTCTCTCTCTCCTTTTCACCCTGTAAATTACTCGGTTACCTGTCAAACAGAAGACTGTCTGCCCACCTACACCTAGCTTTTCTTCGGCCCTCCCTGGTGGGCCTACTCAAAACAGCTTTGCAAAAAGCACAGCTTTCTCTTCCTATCTCTAGCACATTTGCCTTCTTACTAAAGTAAACAGGCTCTCATTGTAGGGATTTAGAGGGCTTCCTGCTAATTGCCAGCTTGTAAACTTAATTGGACTGTCTCCCTGGGCACTGTTCCTAAATCAATTAGGCAATGAGTTGGCTGTCACCTCTTTTTACCAAGAAGGTCTCTTGGAAGAGAATTATCCTATAGAAGTAAGCATTGAAATGAAAAGGTGATAACTTTTCAACTGACATTTATCATTTAAATTTTGTCTTCAATATGACTTTGAAGTTTTATAGGCTAGCGAAATTGTGTAGTCTTTTAGGGTCTTATAAAGATCTAAATATGGAATTTCTAAGGATTTTTAAAAGTTTTGTTTCTCATTTTTAATGTATTATGAGATTAATATTTATTACAAATTATTTTTCCTGGGAAGAGTAGATTCCTTGAAATAGAAGATTCCAACTAGCAGATTTTTTTAAAGAAAACTCAGTTTAAAGAACAGATTTTTCTTATGATCTGCTACTAAATACATCCAAAAAAATTAATATACTTCTTGAATTAACACAGTGCTGATTCTGGGCATCCATGTGGAATTTTCATGTATAATTCAAGTTACTGCATATATAAACAGGTAGTTGCATGTGCAGTCTCTCCACTAGGGAGCATTTATGAGATTTTTTTTTTTCAGATGCTTGTTATGCAAGCCTTTGGAAAATTTGACATGAAAGGTGTAGCTTACAATCTAAAATTGTAAAGATAGATCATAAATCGTAGTTTAAAATAGAAAGCTGTCATATGTAAACGTAGTGTAGCTAATGCCAATATGCTAAGATTTTTGGAGTTTCACTCTTAGATTAGGTCAGTTAGTGTAATGTTGAAGGAAAACTGTTTCAAGACTGCAGCTTCCATTCTCAATCCCTGCAGTGACTGCAGAAATGTGTTGGACATTAAAAGGCTATAACCACTGTTATTAGAAGAAATCAAAGATCATGTCTTCTTCAAGAGGCAACTAGAAGTGTCATCCCCCCAAGTGGAAGCCAAGAAATATTGTTTTATATAAAGCAATATGTATTCAGAATTTCTTCATGTGACAGTCATTATCACATATTTCCACATATATAGACTGAAATTAATTTTAAAGAGAGGTCCTAATTATACTACTGAGATACTAAAGCTTTTCCATTCTCATGTAATACCTTTTTCAAGTTTCCCTGCTCTCTTAAACTCACAAAATCAGCTTTCTGCCCTCTAACAGAGGAGCTCGCCTTTTTAATTGGGACTTCATTAAGTTTATCTACTCTTTAACTCACCTACCTACCCAACCACTTATCTATATACATACAAGTCTTTCCTTTTCAAGTCAGTAAAAGACCCCCATTTCTTATCCAAGACTAGTTCCACTACTTTTACTTTTTGACACTTTTACTTTTACACCTTCCCCACTCCCTTGATCTTGCTATGTCAGCAGATAAATAGACCCAAAACACACCATAAAAACAAAACTCTTCCTTAAAATTATTTCTTTATTGTAATTAATTGAATGCTTACTTTCCTTTCATAGCCAAACTCATTGAAATAATAGTGAACACTGGTTTTCTCTGCTGCTTCACTTCTTACTCCTCAGAGCACTGTGTTCTGACTGTGTCTTCAGTGTTCTCTTGGGAAGGACACAAGTGACTTCCTAATTCAGTGGTTCTCAACCTTCCTAATGCTGCGGCCCTTTAATACAGTTCCTGTGGGTTGAGAACCGCTGTCCTAACTGATAAATATATTATTTTTCTTATGTTGCTTGATGAATTTCCAGCTTTTGGTGATTGCTGACATCAACTGACATAGCTGTCACTTTTTGATACTCTTCTGCCTTCTCATGAAAATGTTGGGGGGACTCTCCAGGGTTCCATTTTTATCTCTTCTCTCATTTTGTACAGGTTGAAAGTATATTTTTAATTTATTTTCTCATCTCTGACTCTAGTGCAGACCACTCTTGACTCCACTTCTACATTTTCACCTGGCTTTCTGGATGCTTTCCCTTGGATGTACATAGGTGCCTCAAACTCATTATGTGCAAACAAGGAAGTCATCATCTCTGTACTCAAACCAGCTTTTTCTCAGTATTCTTTTTTCCCCTCCTTTTTGGAGACAGACTTTGTCACCCTGGGTAGAGTGGCTGGCATCACAGCTCATAGCAACCTCAAACTTTTGAGCTCAAGAGTTGCTCTTGCCTCAGCCTACCAAGTAGCTGGGACTACAGGCACCTGCCGTGACACCCAGCTAATTTTTCTATGTTTAGTAGTGACGGGATCTGGCTCTTTCTCAGGCTGGTCTCAAACTCCTGACCTCAAGCAGTCCACCTGCCTCGGTCTCCCAGAGTGCTAGTATTATTGGCATAAGCCACCATGCCCACCTCAATATTCTTTATTTTGATTGATGATACAGTAATTCAGATGGAACATACAAGTCGAAAGATACTCTAAAATCTTTCCTCCTTCACTCCAAGACCATATTTAATCAGTGATCATATCCCATCAACATTGTTTTATAAATACTGTTAAAACATCTCATTTGGTTCAGTTTCACTGTCATTGCCCTAATCTACATCTTCTATAGATTAGGAAGGTCTTCTATCTGTACTAGTCTATCTTCCAAACTTCCCATCCTCAGTTAATCCTGAGCGCCATCCGAGTGATCTTTCTAACAGATTTGGTCATGGATTCTCCACCTTGAGAGACTCCAGAGGTTAATAAATTCTGTTTTTCATTTGGGCATCATCTCCCCAGCTGTGCTGTGCTCATATAGCTTCCCAGGGCTGGCATGTGCTCTTAAGCTCACTCCTTCCATGATGGTACTGATAGTATCCCATCTACCTGGATGTCCCTGCAGTGCTCTCGTAGAGCAGATAAGTTGGGAAAAAGGTTAAATGTTCAAATGATAATATTAAATAAGAGATAATTGAAGCTAACATCCTAATAGAATTTTGAAAAGCACAGATGATATGTCTGTGTGTAGATGTCACTGTAAAAAACAAGTAATATGAGTTTTCTCTCAAATTTTGTAAGAAATGGATTCAAAAGAGTTCTTTTAAAGTTATTTTTAATTAATTATTTCATTATTATACTTTACCCAAGTGGTAATTGGTTGTTTATTGTTGGAAATGTCAGATACTTTGTTAGATGTCTAGTCATCTTAAATTTAGATCTCATATCATTTGAAATGAATTTTTATTTCAAATAGCATTCTTATACTTAGTGATGATGGACTTTAAAATCAAGTTTATTGAGGTACAATTTATAAATGAAATATATCAATTTTATGTTCATTGAGTTTTTTTTTTTTTTTTTGAGACAGGATCTCAAGCTGTCACCCTGGATAGAGTGCCATGGCATCAACCTCAAACTCTTGGGCTCAAGCGATTCTCTTGCCTCAGATTTTCTATTTTTAGTAGAGATCAGGTCTTGCTTTTGCTCAGGCTGGGCTCAAACCTGTGAGGTCAAGCAATCCACCCACCTTGGCCTCCCAGAGGGCTAGGATTACAGGCATGAGCCACTGAACCCAGCAGTTCAGTGAGTTTTGACAAATGTGTATTCCTTTATGATTACCACCACAACCAAGATATAGAACATTTTTATCATCCCCCAAAATTCTCAGACCCTTTGCAATTAATTCCCACCCCTCTCAAAGCTGATGAGCATTGATCTGTTTTCTGTCATTATTAATGGGATTTGCTTTTTCTAATATAGAATTTCATAGAAATGGGATCATATTCCCACTTACTTGGGAGGCTGAGACAAGAGAATCACTTAAGCCCATGAGTTTGAGGTTGCTGTGAGCTGTGACGCCATGGTACTCTACCCAGGGTGACAGCTTGAGACTCTGTCTTCAAAAAAAAAAAAAGAAATGGGATCATAGAGTAGGTACTTTTTCGTGTCTTGGTATTTTCACTCAGCATTATTTGGTGGGAATATTCTATATATATAATTTTTATTTATGTTTTTCTTCATATTATTGAGTAATATTCTATTATATAGAAAATTCCACATTTTTTTTTATCTTTTCTTGTGCCAATGGGCTCTTTCCAGATTTAATCTACTATGACTAAAAATGATATGTACTTCTATGTACAAGTGTTTGTATAAACACATATTTTCATTTCTTTTGGGAAAAACCTGGAAGTAAACAATAGGTGGGCCATAAGCTAAGTGTATGTTTAACTTTAGAAGAAACTGTTTCTAAAGTGATTGTACCATTTAACATATCCATCAACAATTTATGGGAGTTTATGTTGCTCCACATTATTAGGAATTCTTGACATTAATGTTATTTTTTTTTTAATTATTTTTTATTGAGTCATAACTGTGTACAATGATTCAAGCTTGGAGTACAGTGTGCGGGCTTCCCATACAATCGGAGATATTTTTATCCACCTGATTAATGTAACATTCATGATATTTTCTCATTT
>CAUYRH010044075.1:0-15754 GCA_963574655.1 Perodicticus potto
GGGGTGAGGGGTGTGGGATCTTGGTGTGTGCCACACCTTTTGGGGGCAAAACACGATTGTAAGAGGGACTTTACCCAACAAATGCAACCAATGTAACATGGTTTCTTGTACCCTCAATGAATCCCCAACAATAAAAAAAAAAAAAAAGAGCTGCAGATGCTGGCATGGATATGGAGAAAGAGGAACACTTTTACATTGTTGGTGGGACTGCAAACTAATATAAACTTTTTGGAAGGAAGTATGGAGAATCATGAAAGAACTCAAATTAGACCTCTCATTTGATCCCCAAATCCTATTATTAGGCATCTATCCAGAAGAAACAAAATCCTTTTGTTATGAGGACATTTGCACTAGACCATTTTTCACAGCTTAATTTACAATTACCAAACTGTGAAAACTACCTAAGTGTCCACCAACCCAGGAATAGATTAATAAGCTGTGGTATATGTATATCATGGAATACTATTCAGCCATTAAAGGTGGAGACTTTACATCTTTTGTATTAACCTGCATGGAAGTGGAACACATTCTTCCTAGTAAAGCATCGCAAGAATGGAGAAGCAAGAATCCAGTGTTCTTAATTCTAATATGAAGCCAGTAGATGAACTAATAGAAGGGGTGGGGTAGGGGAATGAGAGAGCAAGAAGAGGGGAGGTAGGAAGGAGAATGGGGGGGTCTTGGGGTGTGATGCAATTATAAGAGGGACTTTATATAACAAATGCAACCGATGTATCCTATTTTTTTATACCCTCAATGAATCCAATTCAAATAATTGAAAAATAAATAGAAAAAAAAGAACGAAGGTTTGATTCACCCCATTAGGTAATAAACTACAACTGGTTTATTAAACCCCAACTGGTGCTGGCTGAAGGCAAAGGAAACACAGAACAGGTACTAGAAGAGGGTAGTTAAAAATAACATTTATAGCCACATGACCAATTATAGACATGAGAGCTATAATTATCTTGAATATTTTATCCCCATTTTGTTTGTTATGAATATTGTTCTGATTCCATGACTTGCTATTATGAAGGTATTAGTGTCTTTTTATTTGTATGTAAAATAGTTGTATCGAAGTAGGCAGAACTATCACCTTATCATAACTTTATTGAGAGATTAAGTATCCTTTAAGGACATGCATATACTTTTTTGCTTCCAATTCTTGGAAATTATGAGCATGTATATAGTTACCCACATTTACAAGGGTTAAACTTAAGATGGTTAATTTTAGGTGTCGACTTGACTGTATTAAGGAACTGGTAACTGGGTGTGTCTGTGAGGATGTGTCCAGAGGAAAATAGTGTGTTAATCAGTGGACTGAGTAAGGAAGACCTGCCCTCAACATGGGCAAGCACTGTTCAATTGGCTGGGGGCCCAGATAGAACAAAGAAGAAAAATTAATTTCCTCCCCCATTTCTCTCCTCCTCCTGTTTTTGGACATCAGAACCCCAGGTTCTCCTTGGAATTCTAGGACTTACACCAACAGGTCTCTGAGTTCTCAGGCCTTTAGTCTCTGACTGCAAATTCATCTTAGCCCCTCCAGTTTTTAGGTCTTCAGACTTGGATTAAATCATTCTATTGGGATCCCAGAGTCTCCAGCTTTCAGACAGCTTGTCATGGTACTTTTCAGTCTCCGTAATTGTGTGAGCCAATTCCCCTAATAAATCATCTCTCATGTATCAATATCTAATCTATCTATCTATCTATCTATCTATCTATCTATCTATCTATCTATCTATAATCTATCTACTCTGTGTCTCTGGAGAACTCTGACTGATACAAGGACAAATCTCATTCACGAAGGATCTGCCTTCTCCTAGTCATCTCCCAAAGGCCTCATGTTATCATACCATCACAGTAAACTTCAACTTATAAATTGTAAAGGGACAGAGCATTTAGTTTATAACAAGTTCAGAAGTGGGACTGAGTAAAATGGTGTAGTTGAAAGGTGTCAACCTACATTCAAAGTGATAAAATGACTCAGGAATAATGGTGAGTGGATGTTATTATAGTGTTTGAATTGTGTGTGCAGAGAAGTGTGACTTCTTCTCAAATGCATTAAGCTAGAGTAATAAGTACTCTGAGGCCCAGTTTGTCATGGAGAGACAGGGCATTTGCTGGGGGCAAGAAGTCCCTGCTGTCTCTGCCCTTCCAAAATAAATGCTGTTATACCAGGACCTTAAGTTCCCACACTTGACCAAATACCTCCCACTGTTTCCTAGTTCTTTCTCTCACAAAAATTCACTTAAAGTATAAAGTTATTTGATTTAACAGGTGGGAATAGGTAATTATTGGTCTTGGGAAGTATCAAAAACACTTCCCTCTTGAGTTTAAACAAAAATGTGGTTGTAATAATCCTTGAGGGAAAGGGGGTAGAATTTGGGAACACATATGTAGAATCTTTCTATAATAATATCTATGAAATCTATTCTGAATAGAATCATGGGAAATTATTTCTTCCAGGACATGTCTATAAATACAAAGAAAATAAAAGTAGGTGGATTTTTTGCTCTCAAAAGCTAACTTCTAAGCCAAGACAAGAATGTGTTAACCTTAGACCACTGACACAAGAAAGTCTAATAGCTTATGTAAGGTGGCAGAATTCCTGCAGTTGACCCAGGACCAGAAAAATTCATAGACAAATTCCACCAGAAGTACAAAGGCCTGGTGCCGATCCTACTGAAACTGTTCCAAAAAATTGAGGAGGGGGAATCCTCCCTAACTTAACCTACAAAACCAATATCACCCAGATACCTAAGTCAGGGAAGGACACAACAAAAAAAGAAAGCTACAGACCAGTATCCCTGATGAACATAGCTACAGATAGCCTCAACAAAATCTTATCAAATGAAGTCCAACAGAATATTAAAAAAATAATACACTCTGACCTACTGGGCTTCATCCCAAGGATGCAAGGATTAGTCAACATATGCAAATCAATAATTGCAATCCACCACATAAACAAAATTTAAAACAAAAACCATTTGATTATTTCAACATAAGCTAAAAGCAACACTCCTTTATGATAAAAATCCTCAACAAACTAGGCACAGAAGAAACATAGCTCAAAATAATAAAAGCCGTATTTGAATACCGAATACTTTTACTGAAAGGTGACAGCGTTTTCCCTAAGAACACTAACAATAATAGGGCTCCCAGTTTTATCACTGTTACTCATTAGAGAGCTGAAAGTCCAAGCCAGAGCAATTAGGCAAGGGAAAGAAATAAAAGGCATCCAAATTGAAAAAGAGGAAGTCAAATTATCACTATCTGCTAATAATATGATCTTACACTTGTAAAAACACAAATATTTCTCAAAAAGACTCCAAGATTTGCTAAATGAATTCAGTAAAAATTCAGATACAAAAACAGATTCAGATATAAAAATCAGTAGCATTTCTATACACAAATAGTGATCACACTGAGAACAAAATGAAGAACACAATCCCATTAATAATAGCAACAAAGAAAATAAAATACCTAGGAATACATTTAAGGGAGGAGGTGAAAGATCTCTACATGGAAAACTACAAAACACTAATGAAAGAAATCATAGATGACATGAACAAATGGAAAAATGTGCCATGGTCATGGATTAGAAGAATCAATATTGTATAAATGACCAAAACTAACCAAAGATCTATAGACTCAGTGCAATTCCTATCAAGATATCAGCTTCATTTTTCACAGAATTAGAAATAAACAATCCTAAAATTCATATGAAACCAACAAAGAGCCCAAATAGCAAAGGCAATCCTAAGCAAAAAGAATGTTGCCTGAATTCAAATAATCCTACAGGCTATAATAACCAAATAGGATGGTACTGGCATAAAAGTGGACACAGGTCAATAAAATGAATATAGAACCGAGACATTAAGTCACATAGCTACAACCAACTGATCTTCAACAAAGTTCACAAAAACATACACTGGGGAAAAGATACCCGATTAAATAAATGGGGCTGGGAAAATTAGATAGCCATCTACAGAAGAATGAACCTGGACCCTTATCTTTCACCTCAGACAAAAATTAGCTCAGGATGGATGAACGACAAATATAAGACCTCAAACTATACAAATTCTAGAGGAAAACCTAGGAAAATCTCTTCTGGACATTGGCCTAGGCAAAAATATAACTATGACCCCCAAAGCAAATATAGCAAACAAGAAAGTAAACAAGTGGAACTTAATTGAAGCTTCTGCATAGAGAAATAAATAATCAATAGAGTAAATAGGCAACCTGCAAAATGGGAGAAAATATTTAAAAATTATGCATCTGACAAAAACAAAATTCAGAATCTACAAGAAACTCAAGCAACTCAATAAGAAAATAAACCAAATAACTCCATTAAAAAGTGAACAAAGGACATGAATAGACATTTTTCAAAAGAAGACATAAAAATGACCATAAAATATTTTAAAAAATGCTCAATACCACTAATCGTCAGACAACTGTGAATTAAAATCACAATGGAGTCTTACACCAATCAGATTGGCTATTATCAGAAAATCAAAAACAATAGATGATGAGGATGAGGAGGAAAAGGAATGCTTATATGCTGTTAGTGGAAATGTAAATTAGTACAACCTCTACGGGAAACAGTATGGAAACTTCCTAAAGAGCTAAAAGTCAAAGGCCAAGTGCACTGGCTCATGCCTGTAATCATCCATCTGCCCAGTTTATGATCTATTTCAGGCACCATTAAGCTCATTGTTGATGAGATATTAGTGGAAAAACTAATCTGAGACTTCAGGCTTTCCCAGAAATTGTCTGGGCTGCAAATTCACACTGAAAAAGGATTTGTGGTCCCAAGAAATTAGGAAAATGGTACAGAGAATGGCTGGCACCGGGATGGAGTTGTATTATCCCTGAGCATTCCATGCCTTGATTGGAGGATTCAGTTCTCAGAGGTGCTATTAGAAATTCCTAAGGCAGTTTGGCTCCAGAAACCTTCTGGAGAAAGAGAATGAGCAATTGCAGAGTTTGGGGAGTGAGAAATAGCATGAGCAGCCAGCCCTAAATGAGCTCTGGCTAGCTGTCACTCTGTTTAACAAGCACCTATAGGCCCACCCCAGGTGTGAACAGCCCTGCCACCATTTTCAGAGGAGGTGTGAAAGGCTCCCATCTTCTCTAGTGAGCCTAAGGTACCTGAAATGTCCACAAGGAAGCAACTGACATCTTCCTCTGAGCAAAATGGTTCATTCTATTTATGTATATATTTATATAATCATTCTATTTATATATATTTACACAAATATATATATTTATTTATCACATATACATGTTTGTGTGTGAGTATATAAATACAGACATGTATATAGCCCAGCAGACAAGAATAACTGCTCTGAACACAGCTAGGTTGTGTAGATTTGATCATTAAACTTTTGTGTGCAAATTGCTATCTATTACTCGTTTCTCCAATCATAGACAAAACACCACCTACATGTGATCACAAGGGTCCTGATCAAAAGAGACTTGTTGGTTCTATACAAATCCTACATCACCATGAAGAAAAGCGCGGATCATATGCCTACTAAAGGGGTGGTGCCTGTGGCTCAGTGAGTAGGGCGCCAGTCCCATATGCTGGAGGTGGTGGGTTCAAACCCAGCACAGGCCAAAAAAAAAAGCAAACAAAAAAAAAACTGTAAAGAGGTAAAAAATCAGAGAAATTGTCTTTGCATAGGATTTTGATCTAAAGACCGTGAGGCTCTCGGGTGGTTATGGTATCACTGCTGGTGGCTTGGCTTTTGTCAGTTTAACTACAATGTGTCTAGATCTGAATTTCTTTGAATTAATTCTATTTGAGGTTCATTGAGCATTGTCAGTAAGTCAATTAATGATTTTCATTAAATTAGAGAAATTCTCCCATTATTTCTTCAAATTTGTTATTGCTTCTTTCTCTAAGCATTTTCCATTCAGAAGCTGACATTATACATCCTTTAATGCTTTGGGTACTGTCCTGTATGTCTCTGGGGTTATTTGCATTTTCATTGTTTTTTCTTTGCTCTATAAATTGAACATTTTCTATTGCTACTGATTTCTATTTCTTCAGGTTCACTTATTCTTCTACAAGGGCAAATCTCTTGATGTCTCTGGAGAACTATTTTTTTTATTTTAGCTTTTGTGATTTTTAAATCCAGAATTACCATTTGGTTCCTTTTTATAATTTTTATCTCCTTATTTTTAAAAAATCTCTATTTTAATTCATCACTGTCATGCTTTTATTTCATTTTTTAAATGTGATTTTCTTCAGGTCTTTGCATATATTTTTACTAGATATTTTGAAGTATTTTTCTACCAAATATTGGAGAATACATAGAGACAGTTTATATTAGCTATAGAGTACACTTTTTTTTCCTAGAGTATGGTTCACTTTCTTATTTTTTAGCATGTCTCAGAACTTTTTGTTGAAAACCAAGGATTTTAGAAAATGTGTTATAGCAAGTCTTGATTATGATTCACCATCCTTTCTCCAAAGGTTGTTATTGTTGCTTTTTCTTTGTTTAGTAACTTGCTTGGCTAACTCTATGGAATGTGCCTCAACCAAGGTGTGCAGCCTCAGATGTGTCTAGTCGGGGTTTTATTTCTTTTCTTTTTTAAATTCTTGTTTCCACTTTTAAGTCTTGTTTCAGGTCACCATTGGGTCTGCCTAACTTAACTGATAGCCAATGATTAGATACAGGCTATGTTCAAATGCCTTTAGCTACTGAAGATCTGTATGGATAAGGAACTGCATTAAAAGTTAAGGCTTTTTAAAATATGACCTAGCTTTTTACTTTTTGCTCAGCATTTTTACTCTCCATCAGACATACATGCTATCTTAGCTGAGAATATGTTTGCTACAGCCACAACTGCAAACTCCAGCTCTGTTATCACCTGACATTCATCACTTCTATCAAATATGCTGCTGAGCATTGCCACACCTCCAAAAATGTGATATCCCCTAAACTGTGGTAGCAAAGCTACTAATTATCATGGTCTGTCCCACCCTGGAAGAAACTCTAAGTCAATGAATGGGATCAAGTGGTGGAAATTGCAAGAACACCACTGACTCCTGCTGTTCTTACCCAAAGCTCAGCTTTGTGCCTTTGGTCAATTTCCATAGTACTGAAATAGTTGCTTGTGTTGATTCTTTATGGATTACTTTTAGGGAGAGGGTCTGTTGAGCTCCTTATATAACCATAACTGAAAGTCTGGCCACTTGTCCTCTTTTCTGAAGAATAGCACAAAACAGCATTGCTAATATTATAATATAATAATTCTTCATGGAACCAAAAATAGGCATTGTAGATGTCAATGAATACAGACTTATTTTTTTTCTGAGACCTTTGATGATTTATTTATCCCCCCTAGAGCCATTCCTAAGGGTCAGTTTCAATGTTTACCATGTTTTGGCTTATTTCTGGGAATTATAATAGGAAAAATAATAATGATTACGTGAACACCAAAAAAGGAAAACTGGTATGTTTAAGTGATTGAAGAATGACTTTGGAATCATTCAGATCTTGTCTCCTGGTCCTATAAAAATGCAACCTTAGGCAAGGATTGTCTTAGAGTCTTTAAGCTTTAATAACTTCATTGGAAAAATAGGTTCATGATAGTACCTAGCTCATAGTAGATCAAGTAACATAGGTGTGTGAAATGCCTACTGCTGGGCCCACATTGCAGGAAACCTGGTGGTCAGCAGATATCTATAATTTCATTACCAGCTACCATTGAAAATCAGCACACACTAAGTTGAGTGTGATGACAAAGCAGTGAGAGAGCCAGAGTAAGGGCTGGAGATTTGGGAGCATTTGCTGCCCTCTGTCTGCCTGGGTGAATTTAGACAAGATTGTTTTCCATCTCTAGAGCACATCACCTCTTTTGTCAAATGAGGGTATTTCTGAGATTCCTTCCAGCTTTCATATTGAATGAAATGAATTCTTCCCTCTGATTTAATTCCAAATGCCATTAATTTAATTCATCATATGCTATTTTTTAATATCTATGGAGCCATATTAATTTCCTTACAGGCAGGGGCTATCTTACATTTGTTATAGCCTTAAACTTTAGCCATTCTATTAGGGTTTTGCATAAGATAATATCAACTCTCTACCTTTTAAATTACGAACCAATTGAAAAATAGATATGGAAAACAGATAAGAATAATAATATGTTTCCCCTCCACTACCTTTATCTCATAGGTATAAACTATGATGGCTTCTTTCCAAAGTTAAAATGGGCTTTTTGTCATTCTCTGGTGAAATGAACTTCCCACTTTCTTAGTCTGTTCTCTACTTCTGTATAAGGATGCCAAAGAAGGGGTAATTTATAAGCGATAGAAGTTTATTTGGCTCAGAGTTCTAGAGGATGGGAAATCCACTACCATGGTGCCAGCATCTGCCAAGGATCATTCCATGGCAGAAGATGGAAGGCATAGGTAAGCATACCTTATGAGACAGACAACAAATGAGGACTGAACTCATTTTTTTCATCAGAAGAAAAATCCAACCATAACCAACCCATGCCCATAATAATGACTTTAATCCATTCATGAGGGCAGAATCTTCACAATCTAATCATCCCTTAAAGGTCTTAATAGCATTATAATGGCAATTAAATTTTAACATAAGTTTTGGAAGGGACATTCAAACCATAGCATTCTACCCCTTACCCCCGCAAAATCATATCTTTCTCTTGTATAAAACTTATTCATCTCATTCCAATAGCCACCAAAGTCTAAACTTATTTCAATTCTAATTCAAACATTCAAAATTCTGGAATCTCATCTGAATCAGATATGGGTAGAACTCAAGCCATCATTTATCTTAAGGCAAATGTCTTCCAGTTATAAGCTTGTGAAATCAAACAAGTTATCTACTTTCCAAATATTATGGTGAAACTCAAAACACAATTTCCAGGCTGAAGTCAGATGCTGGTAGCTCTACATTTCTGGGGTCTTGAAGGTGCCCCGCTGCCATTGCTTCACTGGGAAATGCCTTAATGGGGACTCTCTGTGGTGGCTCTGACCTATGACAGTGTTCTACATGGCCTTCCATGCAGTGTGAGGTATTTTTTATAATTTAGGTGATGGTAGCCATACCCCCATAGATCTTGCATTCAACATACCTACAAAATTAGCATCACATGGACACTGCCCAGACTTACTGATTGCACCATCTGGAGCAGCCTTAGCTTGAGCCACAATTGGGGAAGTCAAGGGGAGCTTCCCTGGAATGCAGGGAGCAGGGTCCTGAGGTGACTCTAGGCAGTAAATGCACAAAGGATGTCCTGGATTTGTCCTCCCAAATAATTCTGTCCTTTTAGAGCTCTTGGGATATGATGGGAAGGGCAACCTTAAAGATATTTGAAATGTCTTTGGGGACCTTTTCCCATTGTCTTAATAAATAGTACCCTGATTTCCTTCTATCCAGGTAATATCTTTAGTAAATGGTCACTTGGCCACACCCTTGATCTCTCAAACATGCTTTTTCACCCTTTACAGGACCAGACTGCAAATTGTCCAAATTTATCCACTCCGTTTCCATTTTAATTCCAAATTCCTTAAGTCATTGCTTACCTCTCACATCTCACTGTATGCATTTAAAAGTAGCCACCCAAGGACATGAATGTTTTGCTGCTTAGATATTTCTTCTGCCAGATTGCCTACTTCATCACTCTTAAGTTCTACATTCCATAAAGTTTTAGAACACAAAAGGAATCTGGTCAAGGTCTTTGCTACTTCATAATAAGAATGGTCTTTACTCCAGTTTCCAATACCTTATTTCTCATTTCCAGCTGTGGCCTTATATCAGAATGGCTTTTATTATCCATGTCTACCAATATTCAGATCACAATGATGTAAGTAATCTCTAAGAAGAGTCACACTTTTCCAACAGCTCTATTTTACTGATTCCTCACCAGAATTACCTCTAATGCTCCATTCATGCCAATACAGGCTTTCTCTAGCCTGCTCTTCCAAATTATTCCAATCTCTAACTACTACCTATTACCCCAACTGCTTCTACATGTTACAGCAACAACCCAATTTCTTTGTACCAATTCTCTCTCTTAGTTTTCTTCCTGTTGCTATAACATAGTACTGCAGACTGGGTGCCTTAAATAAGAGAATTTTGTTTCCTCACAGTTGAGAAGTTCAAGTGCAGGGTGCCAGCATCTGTCAGAAGATGGAAGATGGAAGTTGTTGGTGAGACACAGAGCAAATGGAGGCTGAATTTATCCTTTTTATCACAGGGGTTCACTCCTGTGATAACTAATTCACTTCCATAATAACTAACTCAATCCCACAATAATGGTATTAATCCATTGCTTAAAGGTTCCACCTATCTATATCATCATAATGGTAGTTAAATTTCAGCGTGTGTTTTGGAGGGGATATTCACACCATCTCCCTTACCTATTAAGACAGTTGCCTGCAAACCTCACACTCAGGTGCATTGCCTCCCCAGTATACTTACTACAAGAAAAGCAGGCAAAAAGCAAGCACAAGAAGTAGATGGTGGCCCAAGTGAGCCCTGCCAACTGAACAGCTGATCCAACACATCCTCCTCACCCTTTTTCTGGATATCATCAATCAGACAAGCCATTCTTTACCTTGTGCATATCCTGAAATGGATCCTCAAATTGTTAGTGTCCTTTTGGGGAAAAGAGGAAAGAGTGTCTTCACCCCTAGATATTAGAGAAATAAATGCTCCTCTTTCTACAAGACAAAGGCCTAATAAGTACTAATCCATTCCCATGGTCTATTTTTACATAGAGAAAGTACATTTGTCACCTTTTGCTACTTGAGAAAATTTATTCATGTTACTAGGATTTTTAATTAAAATTAATTATGAAGAGTCACATCTAATTATAAGAACCTGGCCTCCTAAACAGAAACTTTCCCCAGAAAATCTCTGAGAAGCAATCTTTAGTAGAGATGATTGCAAAAGAAATTGAAGGTAAATAACGGATTTTATATCTAAGCCTATGTGAAGCTTGAGGAAACAGTTTATAGCTATGGTAAGTAGCATACAAAAGACTGGGAGCATGTGTAGTTTTCTCTGCTGAGACAGCATTTAGGCCAGTTATTTACAAACGTATTTTTGCAGAATATTCTCTTTCTAAATAAAGTCTTCAGACCTTGAAATACAACACACAAGTGGATTAAAAAACAACTGCTTTTGTGGAAGTTCAGGTATGAAACCAGTAGCACGTATTAGCTGGGTATGCCTCTGTCCCCAGGTAGCAAGTGACCTACAGATGAGAGAAATGCAATCTTTCAGTCCAGAGCTTTTTTGACCTCATTTTGTATCTGCTTCACCCTTTGTGGAATATTCCCTGTAACTATAGAATTCCATCTCATCTCCATCAACACAGAAATAGCTCAATAGGAGACAGCATGAACATCTGAACCTTCCACAGACTGTTGTGGCTCTACCTAAGAAATAATAAAATCTAAATTTCTGAGTTGCTATCTTGGCTTTATTTCTAACTAGAAAGTTTTAAATAAAACCTCATTATATCTCATTTTTCTCATGTATAAAATTAGGACAAGAGGAAAATAATACCCCCATCATTGTGTGAAGTAAGGTGATCGTTCTAAGTGCTTAATACATGATGACAGTGGTCAAGGCAAATTTTCATTGTTGTTCTTATAAGACAGCAAGAGTCAATTCTAAAACAGTGATTCTCAAGCATTGCTAGTGTTGAACTGACTTGTATTCTTCCAAAATGGTATGCTTAAATCCTAATTCTCAACACTTGTGGAAATAAGGTCTTTACAGATATAATAAAGTTCAGATGAGGTTATACTAAGTTAGTGTAAGCCCTAACTCAGTATCTGCCATCTTTGGATAAGGGTAATTCGTACAGAGACACATATCTCAGAAGTGAAGATTGGGGTACTGTAATCTCCAAACCAAGAATATCAATGAGTACTAATAGCAATCAGAAGCTGGTATAAGAAACAAGAAAGGATCCACTTCAGAGAGAGCAAAGGCTTGCTGACACCTTGATTTTGAACTTCTAGCCTCCCATAAAAGAATAAATTTTTATTATTTTAATCCTCCCAGTTTGTTGTAATTTGTTATGGCAGGCCTAGGAGTCTAATAAATACAGGTGGATATCAAAAATCACCTGGTAAGCATTTTGAAAGCGTCTATGCTTAGGCCTTATTCAAGGAATTTTTTGTTCATGAATTCTAACAAGAGCTAGAAAATCAGTCTCAGAGCCCTTCAGATAATTCTGTTGCACAACCAAGAATAGGGAGGCAGTAGTATGTAATAACACTGACGTTTATAGGAAGGTAGAAATGTTTATGATGGCTGGTGAAATTTTTCAGAATGAGAGAAACCTCTTGTTCTCTTTTGTCACCCCCAGTGACCATGGTGTGGAAAATCATGATAGATAGTGCTTTCTTTTTCTTTTTTTTTTTTTCAGAGACAAAGTCTCAGTCTATCACCCAAGGCAGAGTACCATGGCTCCAACCTAGCTCACTGCAACCTCAAACTCCTGGGTTCAAGTCTTCCTCCTGACTCAGCTTTCCAAGTAGCTGGGAGTACAGGCACCTGCCACCATGCCCAGTTAGTTTTTCTATTTTTAGTAGAAATGGGGTCTCACTTTGCTTAGGCTGGTCTTGAATTCCTGACCTCAAGTGATCCTCCAAATTCAGCCTCCCAAAGTATTAGGATTATAAGCATGAGCCACCATGCCCAGTCAGATACTGCATATTAAAATTAACACCCCCTGAGCCAAAAATGGAGTTATTTCTAAATGGTTTACATGGATGATCTCATTTAATCTCAATTGCAACCTCTGGGAGATAGATTATATTTATTGTATTGTTGTTATTGTTTCCCATTTTAGTACATCACGATTCAGAGAGAAGAAATCGTTTTCCTAAGATCACACAGCCTTATAAGTGGGCAGAACAGTAATTTAAAACCACATAATCTAACTCAAGAAGAAGCTCTCAAGCATTTCCCAAAATGTAGGATGTGCATATTAGGTGCACACAAAATTGTTTTTGAACAATGAACTTGTGGCATTAAATAGCATAGTGACACAGGTATTCTCTTTTGTATTCTCTTAAACTCTCCTGCTTACTTAAATGAGAAAGTCTTGATAATAGTGGTTCTTTTTTGTATTCTCTTAAACTCTTCTGCTTACCTAAATGAGAAAGTCTTGATAATAGTAATAGTGGTTCTT
This sequence comes from Perodicticus potto, assembly GCA_963574655.1. NCBI lineage: Eukaryota > Metazoa > Chordata > Mammalia > Primates > Lorisidae > Perodicticus > Perodicticus potto. The sequence continues at coordinate 13,192 of CAUYRH010044075.1, forward strand.
TAACTGGTCTATATGTGCTAATCTTATTTAATAGATCTCAGCTAATTAGAGCTCAGCTTCCAGGATCTCAGGAAACAATAGTGTCCAGGAATAAATGATATGAATTTGTTTCCACTGTGCTTATTTTGGCAGTATCCCTTTATTCGTGGAAGTTAATACTGGAGTTCTATTGTGGTAGTTATAGTTACTTTTTATGTAAATTCTATATGTTTTAAGTAGAAGAATTTATTTAATGAAAAATATAAGGTAAATATTAATATCCACAGTATATCAAAATAGTCCCAAATTCAAAAACTAGCAATGAGTGACTGAAATCTGTGAAATGTCACATTATGCTACATTAATATATACCTTAGTCTCCTCAGCTACTCTGCCCCTTGACCAGCATTTTTAAATATGATCTCATGGGGAGGATTTTTAACCAAGAAAAGAAGAAAGAAGCTAATTGCTTGGGTGCCAATTTCCAGCGCTTCTCAAAGCACACCTGAAAGACAGTGAGTAATGGAGGCCACTTAAAAGATCAATATTGTGCTAATAAATGTATGAGACACTCTAGGAGGCTGATATACTCAACAGTCCAGAAAGCAGAATCATTTAAGGATGTAAAAATAAAGAAAGCAAACCCTTAAATGAAACATAGATGAGTACTTTTTTGAGACCTACTTAAGACATACACATTTGTGGCTGCTAGAAGCCATATTGGTATGATGTGACCCTTAGCTCCTGCTTTTTCAAGCAGGAGTTGTAAACTAACTCAAGCTGAGCCCAGTGCAAAATATCTTTCATGGATTTTTAACATGGAAATGAGAAGTATTATTCCATTTTTGTTATATTATAAACTAGAAGCATATATATTAACTGGGGAGCTATGCAATGACCAATCCCTGCTATATTTCCCACAGGAAAACAGAGGAAATAAGTCTGCAGAAAGGAACAATGGCACAGATACTCAGCAAGGAAAGGTTATGGGAAACCCCATAAGCTCATAGAGCCAAACAGAGCTGTCTCTAATGAACAGTCCCTAATTTTAGTAGGTTCCAGTTAACCAAATACAGTGCAGCAGAATAACCCAAAACTTAGTCCTTTAAAAAACAACCATTTTATTATATTTCATGATGTCATGGGTTAGGAATTAGGGCCCAGCTTGGTTGGATGGTTTTCTTGCTTTATATATAATTGACTACAGTTACTCAGTGGTATTTTTCTGGCTACTGCCTGATCTGGGAGGACTAGGATGGCGTCATTTATGTGTCTGGTGCCTTGGAGGCACTGGCAGGAAGGCTCAACTGGGACTGTCAACCTGACCATCTACAGGTGGCCTCTATAGCATGACAGTCTCAGAGTAGTCAAACTTCTTTCATAGTTGCTCAGAATTTCCCCTGAAAAAGTTCCAAGAGGACTCTCACAAGTGGAAGATGCCATTCCCATAAAGTCTGGGGCTGGAAGCTGGCATTGCATCCCCCACCATGCTGTTACTTAAGTAACTCAATAAGTTCAGTTCAGATCCATTAGGGAGGAGAATAATACTTGCCCTTTCAATGAGAAAAAGTAGAAAGGAATGTGTAGCCATCCTTTATCCGCCACATTGTCTTTCGTTATGACTGGTACACTTAGGTTCTCCAAGAATGTTCTGTGCCTTCACAAGAAGTAACCTATTTTGGGTAAGGTAGTTTGAGCAGCATTTGATTATTTTTAGTTATCATACCAATAAGTCAGTTAAAAGAGCAATACCTTGCATTCGGTTGGAACTCAAAAACCATTGGGACACAGTTCACTGAGTAGAAAATTTAATTTATGAGAACAGGTTTACTTACAAGTTTAGACTTTGCCATAACAAAAATCAAGGTTCAAATGCTGGCTTTACAACTTCCTACTTTTGTGACCCCAGACAATTTACTTTCCTTCTTTAAGAACTGGTTTTCTTACCTGCAAACAAGAAAGAATAACAGTGCCTACTTCATTTGGTAAGGGTAAGTAATCAAGCAACATCACACATAAAACTCTTACCCAACGAATGTAGTTATAATTATAATTATAATTATTTTTACTAATTTTTGTCACTTTCAACTCATAAGAAAAAGGTTACATAGTCAGGAATTACACACTAACTGAAGAAATAGGATATCTCTACTAATAGAATAATAACATTATAGCTATCATTAAATTAAAATGAGAGGATGGCATAGAGGCTATTAAAGGAGAGAAAAATATTATAAATTAAGCAATCAGAAAGTCAAAGGTCAGGTTCAAAGTCAAGGTCAGGTTTATGATGAGCTTTGAAGGATACAAAAGACTTGGCAAGAGCAGAGACAAAAAGAGGGAATTTCAGGCAGTTTGAACAGAAGAAACAATGCTATCCATATAAGAATGCTCTTCAAAGAAGGAGGAAGGGCATGTGGTGGAATCTCACCTATCATGCACATTGCGAGTGTGTATAATATGCCCCCCTGGGTGAAGGGCTCTTGTACAACTGGAACTTTACCCTGGAAGTGAGAACAGTATAGTCTAAAAATGTATACCCTCATATTAGTTTGAAATTTAAAAAAAAGAATGCTATTGAGAT
>CAUYRH010044078.1:0-24195 GCA_963574655.1 Perodicticus potto
TTTTGAGACAGAGCCTCAAGTTGTCACCCTGGAGAGAGTGCTGTGGCATCACAGCTCACAGCAACCTCCAATTCCTGGGCTCAAGCGAGTCTCCTGCCTCTGCCTCCCAAGTAGCTGGGATTACAGGCGCCCGCCACAACACCTGGCCATGTTTTGGTTGCAGCCGTCATTGTTGTTTGGCGGGCCCGGGCTGGATTTGAACCCGCCAGCTCAGGTGTACATGGCTGGCGCCTTAGCCTGTTGAGCCACAGGCCCCGAGCCAGCAAATCTCAGACCTTATAACAATTCACCTATAACTTCTTTAAAATGTGTTTGTATTTGATGACATTTGTTTGTATAGCCATCATGCTATTTTTTTTTTTTTTTTTTTTTTTTGAGACAGAGCCTCAAGCTGTCACCCTGGAGAGATTGCTGTGGCATCACATCTCACAGCAACCTCCAATTCCTGGGCTCAAGCGTGTCTCCTCCCTCTGCCACCCAAGTACCTGGGACTACAGATGCCCGCCACAATGCCTGGCCATTTTTTGGTTGCAGCCGTCATTATTGTTTGGCGGGCCCTGGATTTGAACCTGCCAGCTCAGGTGTACATGGCTGGTGCCTTACCCTGTTGAGCCACAGGAGCCAAACCATCATGCTATTTTCATAACTAACAATTTCAATAATAACTAGATTTATCAGAATTTAGTTAAAGTTTATTTAATAAATCACAACACACATTTTGAAAAGCAGAATGAGTACTTGCACTATTTTGCAGACAGAATAATTTGAATACATGATTTTATTTTATTTTATTAGCTTTTTTTTTTTTTCTGAGACAGAGCCTCAAGCTGTCACCCTGGATAGAGTGCTGTGGCATCACAGCTCACAGCAACCTCCTATTCCTGGGCTAAAGCGAGTCTCCTGCCTCCACCTCCCAAGTAGCTGGGACTACAGGCGCCCGCCACAACGCTCGGCCATTTTTTGGTTGCAGCCGTCATTGTTGTTTGGCGGGGCCGGGCTGGATTTGAACCGGTCAGCTCAGGTATACGTGGCTGGCGCCTTAGCCCCCTGAGCCACAGGCACCAAGCCTACTTTATTAGTTTTTTTTTGAGACAGAGCCTCAAGCTGTCACTCTCAAGCTGTAGAGTCCAGTGGCATCAGAGCTCATAGCAACCTCTACCTCCTGGGCTCAAGCGATTCTCCTGCCTCCACCTCCCAAGTAGCCGGGACTACAGGCGCCCGCCACAGTGCCTAGCTATATTTTTTGATTGCAGCCGTCATTGTTGTTTGGCAGGCCCAGGCTGGATTTAAACCCACTAGCTCTGGTGTATGTGGCTGGCACCTTAGCTGCTTGAGCCATAGGCGCCAACCCTGAATACATGATTTTAAAAGTCACTGTTGAAGGTAGAAAGCGCCAAAAAAATCAATGGAACTTAGCTTCACTTTATTAAATCCTTATAGTTTGTGGCCAGGTATCTTAAAAATTAGTGTTTCTTTTTGTTTTTTGAGACAGAGTCTCAAGCTGCTGCCCTGGGTAGGGTGCCGTGGTATCATAACTCAGAGCAACCTCCAACTCTTGGGCTCAAGTCATCCTCTTGCCTCAGTTTTTCTATTTTTAGTAGAGATGGGATCTTGATTTTTGCTCAGACTGGTCTCGAGCCTGTGACCTCAAGCAATCCACCTGCCTCAGCCTCCCAGAGTGATAGGATTACAGGTGTAAGCCAGTGCACCCAGCTAAAAAAATTATTTTCTAGTAGAAGTGATATTGTAGGGCCAGGGAAGGTAGCTCACACCTGTAATCCTAGCACTTTAGGAGGCTGAGGTGGGAGGATTGATTAAGGAGAAGCGTTTGAGATCAGCCTGAGTAAGAGCAAGACCCAGTCTCTACCAAAAAAATAAAGAAGAAAAGAAAAATAAGCAAGGTACTTGGGAGGCTGAGGCAGGAGGATCATTTGATTTCAGGAATTTGAGGTTGCAGTGAGCTATGATGGTGCTACTACATTCTAGCCTGGGTAATAGAGCAAGATGCTGTCTCAAAAAATAAATAAATAAATAAACAAAAGGCAGCACCTGCGGCTCAGCGAGTAGGGCGCCAGCCCCATATACCAAAGGTGGTGGGTTCAAACCCAGCCTCAGCCAAACTGCAAAACAAACAAAAAAATATAGCTGGGCGTTGTGGCAGGTACCTGTAGTCCCAGCTACTTGGGAGGCTGAGGCAAGAGAATCGCCTAAGCCCAGGAGTTGGAGGTTGCTGTGAGCAGTGTGATGCCATGGCACTCTATGAAAAAAAAAGTGATATTGTCTTTTAACTTATTTTTAATGAGACCCAGGAGATAGAGGGAAAATTTCTTTGTCTGATAAAATTGCAAGTATTGATTGTGAAGATAGAGGAAAGATCATCTCTAGAAAGTAATTGTGGCTCGGTGCCTGTGGCTCAGCAGGCTAAGGAGCCAGCCACGTACACCTGAGCTGGCGGGTTCAAATCCAGCCCGGGCCTGCCAAACAACTATGACGGCTGCAACCAAAAAAAAAAAAAAATGGCCGGGCGTTGTGGCGGGTGCCTGTAGTCCCAGCTACTTGGGAGGCAGAGGCAAGAGACTCGCTTGAGCCCAGGAACTGGAGGTTGCTGTGAGCTGTGATGCCACAGCACTCTATCCAGGGTGACAGCTTGAGGCTCTATCTCAAAAAAACAAACACACACACAAAAAAGAAAGTAATTGCTGGATGCATAATCACTATTGTTTTGAAATATAGAAGGAGTGTCATAAGTCATGATTTTAACAATAGAAGATAGAGCTTATCAGAATATCACATTTGAGGAGATGTCAGATGTCTAGAAATTTCCAAGAGGCTCTGAGGAATGAGCCTGGGAGTAAATCATTAATAGTTCTACTGATGTGAGAAATAGACTAACGTCTTAACTCTACAAAATGTTTCTAATTAATAGAAAGTTAAATAGTGGTGAGATTCAGGGGAAGGAATTAGGATCATCCTCCTCCATTCCACCTCATTCTTATTTAAAGAACATTTGTCCAAAAATATGAATACATACATATACACACATAATTTTATTGTCACTTATGGTAATGATATAGGAGAACTAAAATATGAAATAATGGATTTCTCCCTGATTTATTTTTTACTTAGTTATAATAATTTGCATATAATTTCTCATAGATCACTCTACCGGTTTGTGCTAAAGTCATTACTTCTTCCTAAGATACAATAGAAATTCCCAAATTCTTTGCCTTCTATTAGCCATCTCAAGTTTCATGATCAAAATACTTCAGAGAAGTGAAAGGTTGCTTCTCAAAACTGCTTTCATGAGTTTTAAGAAGGGTCCCTGGCTGGTATCACAGAGTATAATGCCATCCTGCAAATACTGATTTTGAGTTCAGTTATTTGCATCAAGGAAGAAGAAAAGCTTCTTCCATTGACTCTCCTGGATGTGCTTATTACACTCAGTGTTTGTTAAACATTTGTTTAAATCCAAGATGCTACTACACAGGTTGCTATGAGAGCACAAAGCTCATTGATCAATATAGGACATCACTTTCTATTCTAAGAGCAGGACATAGATATCCACAAAACAGATAGGGAACCCTCTCTACTAAGTGCCTGTACATGTGAAGAATGCGGTAGAGCTATTGAATTTGGACAGCGTTTAAAGGAGGAAGCAACGATGTGGGCACAGTTGTTGAGCAAGACCTCAAGGAGGAAGTAGGACTTGAATAGGTTTTATTTAAATTACTGGCAACACTGGGATTGGTCAGAAGGCAGTAAGATGGCATCCATGCTGGGTGGGATAGCACAAACAAAGGTGTGGGAGTGGGACTTGACAAGGCACTTGGGGCAACAGTTGCATGAACAATTTCATGAGAACAGAAGACTCATGGGAGAAATGAATGAAGCTAGGCGGAAGGCGTGCTGTAGGGAGTCGCAAGCCTCGGCGGTTTCCTTGACAGGAGAGTTGGAGAACATGAGGAGCTGAGGTGATTCCCAGGCTGCTGTAACAGGACAGTGAGAGCCAGATGGGGACCGTGAGGTTGGGAGGGAAGGGCTGCATGTGGAGGGCAGCTGGAAGAACTTTTTGGCAAGACTTGATGAATGACAAAAAATGAGGGAAGATGGAGGAGTTCAAAATATTTCAGAGTTTTGAAAGCGGGTGGCCAGGACTATAGCCATAGGCCATCTGTCCCCAGTCCCAGCAACTGGAGAAGCACCCCATTCTGTGCTCCAGCCACGGGGGCAGGCCTGTGGAGGGTCTACCTGGGAGCATTTGCTCCATCCTTGAACCATCAGACCATGTCAGCTTTGGGTCATTCACCCATGACAGTTGAGTGGGCTTTTCATGCTTCTGTCCCTGTAAAGTGGAGCTGTCCCCCACTTCACACCACACTCTGCAAGGTGGATGTGCCCATATTGTCTCACTACAGCAACTATGCCCACAGTTTGCAAATTGGGAACCATTAACCTGCACCCTCATAAAGATGATGCTTTGGAGAAGGATGGCAGGAGTCTGGTAAAAGACCAGCACAATCTCAGTGATCAGGCATCTTGTCATTTTGATCTCTGCTAGCTAATGATTTATCCTCATTCAGAAGTTTAGCAAGAACACCATCGACCACATAGGGCATAGGAACTACTCTTGATGGCTGACGAGATTGTAATTCCAAGCAACTAAGCAAATGTTCCTCCTTTTGTGGTTTTATTTCATTTGCATTTTTCTTGGTTTCGATATTTCTCAGTTTGGTCCTCATCATTGTGGATTGCTTATGGTTGCCACCCAACCCACTTCATTTATTTGTTTCCTGACTGGCCCATCAAGTACTTGAATTTCAACTCTGGTCAATACGAGGTCAAATCTCCACCAAGTCAGATGTTTTCTATCTTCTTTGTCGGTAGAATCAGAGGATCAGTTCAGAAGATCAGAGATTTGGGGAGCTGGAAAGGGATCTTTTTCACTCTCCCCCTTGCTTTATGGTTGGGGAAACTGAGAACCAGAGGGAAATATAACTTATGTTAGTGACCAATTAAAGGCAGGAATTCATGTCTTGACAGTTACATTTTAAGACATTAGCTGAAAACTGACACTGGCTTTTTTAAAACTTAGATTTTCCCTCAAATTTGAAATTAATTCAGTTATTCATTTAGTAAGTATTTGTGGATCATCTATTATATAATAGACACATTGCTAGAAGCCATGGGTGAGCAGATGGGTAGTCCCAGTCCTTGTGGAACTTGTTTTCTTATGCTGGTGATTGAGATGCGTGTGATGGAGGCAGTAAACAGAGCAGTCGGGAGTGAGGGGATACACCGTTATTTCAGAGGTTTTAGGGGAGTCTATCTTCTTATGTATTTTTTCAATAATAAGCACCCAAAATCAATGATTGTGCACCCAGATTAATAAAGTAAAGCACATAGCAAGATGGGCACAGAGAGTTTGATTTGACTAGAACTCAGATTTTTTTGAGAGAGAGAGAGGGAAGGAGAGACAGGGTCTCACTATGTTGCCCAGATTAGAGTGCATAGCTGACAGCAACCTCAAACTCCCGGGCTCAAGTGATCCTCCTGCCTCAGCTTCCCAAGTAGCTGGAACTGCAGGTGCATGCCACCATGCCCAGCTCATTTTTTATTTTTTGTGGAGATGGGAGTCTTCTCTATTTGCCCAGGTTGGTCTTGAATTCCTGGCCTCAAGCTGTCCTCCTCCCTTGGCCTCCCAAAGTGCTGGGATTACAGGCATGAGCCACTGAACCCAGCCAAAAACAGCTTTTCTACAGTACTAAAATGGCTATTTTGAGTTGGCACAGAGCTGTGTCCATATACCAATCCGACTTCATCTCCCTAAGTTTCCTGTTGGGTTCTGGAGGCATTTGAGTTTTTGACCTGAGAGTCTACACAAGGCAAAGATATGTAGATCAAACCTTTATGTATTTCACATAAAAGCACATAATTAAATTCTTTTTTTTTTTTTGAGACAGAATCTCACTCTTTCATCCTGGGTAGAGTGCCGTGAGGTCACAGCTCACAGCAACCTCCAACTCCTCGGCTTAAGTGATTCTCTTGCCTCAGCCTCCCAAATAGCTGGGACTATAGGCGCTTGCCACAGCTCCCAGCTACTTTGTTTGTTGTTGTTGTTGTTGTTGTTGCAGTTGTCATTGTTGTTTAGCTAACCCAGGCTGAGTTTGAATCCACAACACTCGGTGTATGTGGCTGCAGTAACCACTGTCTATGGGCGCTATGGGCCCTGAGCCTTTTTTTTTTTATTTAGACAGACCCTCAAGCTGCTACCCTGGGTACAGTGCTGGCATCACAGCTTCACAGCAACCACCAACTCCTGGGCTTAAGGGATTCTCTTGCCTCAGCCTCCCAAGTAGCTGGGACTACAGGCACCCACCACAATGCCCAGTCATTTTTTTGGTTTAGTTGTCATTGTTGTTTGGCAGGCCCAGGCTGGATTCAAACCTACCAGCTCTAGTGTATGTGGCTGGTGCCTTAACCGCTTGAGCTACAGGCGTGGAGCCTTTTTCTTTTCCTTCCTTTTTTTTTTTTTTTTTTTGAGACAGAGTCTCAAGCTGTCGCCCTGGGTAGAGTGCCATGGTGTCACAGCTCACAGCAGCCTCCAACTTTTGGGCTTAAGCAATTGTCTAGACTCAACCTCCCAAGTAGCTGGAACTATAGACGCCCACCACAACGCCTGGCTATTTTTTGGTTGTAGTTGTTACTGTTGTTTGGCAGACCTGGGCTGGTTTCGAATCGTCAGCTCCAGTGTATGTGGGGCCATATGTGGCTGGCGCCCTAGCCGCTGAGCTACAAGTGCCAAGCCAGACATAATTAAATTCTTAAGTAGGGGCACGCCTGTGGCTCAGTGGATAGGGTGCCGGCCCCATATACCGAGGGTGGCGGGTTCAAACCCAGCCCAGGCCAAACTGCAACAACAACAAAAAATAGCCAAGTGCTGTGGCAGGTGCCTGTCGTCCCAGCTACTCAGGAGGCTGAGGCAGGAGAATCGCCTAAGCCCAGGAGTTGGAGGTTGTCGTGAGCTGTGTGACACCACAGCACTCTATTGAGGGTGATAAAGTGAGACTCTGTCTCTACAAAAAAAAAAAAAAAAGAAAAAAGAAAAAAGGAAAAAAATTCTTAAGTAAAAATTGTTTGTGACATGGTGTTTGTAGATTGTGACAGATTTAGAGAGAAGGCAATCAATATGTTTTTATTGACTGTATCATTGATTTAGTAGGACTCCGTGTATGTTAAAGTAGCTAAAGTTAATCTATCACAGCATCACAGTGTTCAATGCTAGAAAATATTTAACACATGTTTCAGTTTAGTCCCCTTATTTAATAGATGGGGAAATAAACTCTGAAAGAAGTAAAATGACTTACAGAAGCTTTACACAGATAGTCGGGAGTTTTATTATTTATGGGATAACTACTGTGGTTAAGAGAAGCTTCCTTGCAACTGTATTAGAGCATCGTTGGTAAAAGTAATTTGATATAGTAGTTTAGAACATGAGCTTTTTGGACACTACTTGAATCCAAGTAAAAGGAAGGGGAAAAAAGAAGTAAAAAAAGAATACAGTGTGAGTTTGTAGTCAGACAGACCCAAAGTAAGTTAAGGCATTTGACTCCATATGTACTCCTGGGAAGGTTACTTAGTCTTTTTTAACCTTTAGTCTCTTTATTGGAAAATTGGCAGCATCACAAATCACTAGGTTTATAGTTAGGTCTTTCTGAATTTTAATAATTGGTAGGGGTCATTACTATCCATACTCACACCATCAAACATGTCAATGGGAGAATAATGATTTGGATGGGGTCATATATTGCTTTTGGATGAAAATTGCCTAGGTTAGAGTGCCATGGAGTCAACCTAGCTCACAGCAACCTCAAACTCCTCCAGAGTAGCTGGGACTGCAGGCACCCATCACTACTCCCGGTAATTTTTCTTTTTTTCTTTTTTTTTTTTTTTGAGACAGAGCCTCAAGCTGTCACCCTGGATAGAGTGCGGTGACATCACAGCTCACAGCAACCTCCAATTCTTGGGCTCAAGAGAGTCTCTTGCCTTGTAGCTGGGACTACAGGCGCCCGCCACAGCGCTCGGCCATTTTTGGTTGCAGCCGTCATTGTTGTTTGGCAGGCTGGGCTGGATTCGAACCCGCCAGCTCAGGTGTACATGGCTGGCGTCTTAGCCACTTGAGCCACAGGTGCCGAGCCTAATTTTTCTATTTTTAGTAGAGGTGGGGTCTCATTTTGCTCAGGCTGGTCTGGAATCCCCTCAAGGGATCCCACAAGGGATCCCCCTGTCTTGGCCTGCCAGAGTGCTGGGATTACAAGGGAGAGCCCCTGGGCCTGGCTGAAGATAGGATCTTTTGATAGAAAAAGTTTGCTCTTTTAATTGAATAATCTATATGCAAATAATTATAGCAAAAGTAAGAAGATTACTCTCCTGGCATTGCACTCTCTGAGACCTCAGCCTGGAGTTTCCTTTGCTCAGATATCTGCATGATTCTCATCTCCTCAGGTATCTACCCAAACAGCTCCTCTCAGCATAGCCTTTATTGATACCGTGTTTCAATGGAGACTTTTTCCCCCTTCCTGTTTTATTTTTCTCCATGGCACTTAACACCTCCTAATATGATATAGTTTTTATACTTTTTGTTTATGTTCTCCAATAAATTTCATGAGTCCTAAAGGGATGCTTGGCACAGAGCAGGCATCCAACAAATTTTTGCTGAATGAATAAGTTACGAATCCCTAAACAATTAAGAATGAGAATCATAAACCCACCCAAGTGGGGCTGTTGGAATTAGAGATAGTCATTGTGCCAAAATGTTGTGTTTTAACTCGTGTCTTCATTTTTTTCTAGTGTTTTAATTCTTCTAAATTTCCAGTGGTAGGCTTGGTGCCTGTATACAGTGGTTATGGCACCAGCCACATACACCAAGGCTGGTGGGTTCGAACCTGGCCCAGCCAGCTAAATAACAATGAGAACTGCAACAAACAACAGCCAAGTGTTGTGGCGGGCGCCTATAGTCCCAGCTACTTGGGAGGCTGAGGCAAAAGAGTCACTTAAGCCTAAAAGATGGAGGTTGCTGTGAGCTGTGACACCACAGCACTCTACTGAGGGCCACAAAGAGAGACTCTGTCTCAAAAAAAATAAAAAAAATAAATTTTCAGTGGTGGGCAATAAAATGATACAGGGTGGGGCTAACTCAGCATCATGGATGCCTCCATAAATGACTGGAGGTCAAGCTGCTTCCCCAGTGAGCAGTAAGGCTGTGACTTGGCCTGCAGGTTAGCTGTTTTTTTTTTTTTTGAGACAGAGCCTCAAGCTGTCACCCGTGGATAGAGTGATTATGGATAGAGTACTATGGCATCACAGCTCACAGAAACCTCCGATTCCTGGGCTCAAGTGAGTCTTCTGCCTCCGCCTCCCAAGTAGCTGGGACTACAGGTGCCCGCCACAATGCCTGGTCATTTTTTGGGAGGGGTTTGGAGGGCCCAGGCTGGATTCGAACCCACCAGCTCAAGGTGTACATGGCTGGCTGGCACCTTAGCCACTTGAATCACAGGCACTGACCCTGCAGTTTAGCTTTGACATTGCAATTCAATACTATTTTTTTTTAATCCACTTTTTTTTTTTTTTTTGAGACAGAGTCTCACGATGTCACCCTTGATAGAGTGCTGTGGTGTCGCAGCTCACAGCAACCTCCAACTATCGGACTTAAGCCATTCTCTTGCCTCAGCCCCCCGAGTAGCTGAGACTACAGGCTCCCGACACAAATTCCACTATTTTGTGGCTGCAGTTGTCATTGTTGTTTTAGCAGGCACAGGCCAGGCTCGAACCGCCGGCTTTGGTGTATGTGGCTGGGGCCCTACTCACTGAGCTACTGGCACTGAGCTGCAAATCAATACTATTTTTTCTTTACATAAAGATATAGAAAACTGTTTAAGCTGTAGTCAACTACCAGATGTACTTGCTAGAAAAAATTATTAACGACTGGCTGTTTTCGTCTTTCAGGCTATTGTCTATGACTATAACCCAATATGTGACTGGGGAAAAATAATTTTCAAGACTCTTTACATAGAGTCAAGTTTAATTCACTAGGATTTGTCCAACAATTTTTTTCCCTCCTCTAAGGCACCTTGCTTTCCTGCGGTTCTCAGTCATAGCTACACATTACGGTGAGGGACTCACATGTGAAATAATCGGCCAGCGGCAGTGGCTGGATGCCTATCATCTCAGCATTCTGAGAGGCCGAAGTGGAGGATCATTTGAGCACAGACATTCAAGACCACACTGGGCAACATAGTGAGACCTCTTCACAAATTTAAAAAAAAAAGTTATCTGGGTGTGGTGGCGGGTGCCTGTAATCCCAGCTACTCTGGAGGCTGAGCCAGGCAGCTGGAGTGAACTGTAATTATGCAATAGGCTGTGTTTCAGCCTGAGGAGCTGTGAGATCTTGTCTCCAAAATGAATAACTAAATAAAAAGAAAAACAATGAAATAACATTGCCAAAGAAGTGGGGGTAATGAGATATCACTATATTTTTAGGCTCCCCAGGGATCTCTAGTTTGCTTAGAACAACTCTGCTAACTAGAAGTAACATGGGTTGATTGGTGTTTATTCACCAGGTACAGGCAAGAAACCAAGTATGGCTATTTCAGGGGCATTGCGCTGTATAAAGATAATATAAGAAATGGTTCTTCTTTTTTTTTTTTCTTCCCCTCCCTCTGTTGCCCCTGGCTAGAGTGCTATGACTTCATAGTTCACGGCAACTTCAAATTCCTAGGCTGAAGTGATCCTCCTGCCTCGACCTCCTGAGTAGCTGGGACTACAGGTACCCACCACAACACCTGGCTATTTTTTCTATTTTGAATAGAGATAGGGGTCTCGCTTTTGCTTAGGCTGATCTCAAACTCCTGAGCTCGAGAAATCCACCTGCCTTAGCGTCCCAGAGTGCTAGGATTATAGGTGTGCGCCACTGCACCCAGCTTAAGAAATGATTCTTAACCACAGGTACTAAGTATTCAATTAGAATAAGTAGATTAACAACTATATGCTCACATGAGAGAAAAAAATCAATTAAATTCAAATAAGGGGACGGGAAGGAGGGGTTGGTAAAAGCTGCTGGTTCCCACCCAGCAGGTACATTACACAGGTATGTTGCAAACTTCCTGGGTGAAAGGTACAACAACCACCCAGACTTTAACCTTACAAAAACAAACTATGTATTTAACCTAATCTTATGTACCCCCAATATTAATCTGAAATTACAAAATAAAGAGATGATCCTCAGGTCTAGGTCAAGCAATGAAGAAAAATCTACTCCTAGGCTGTCCGGGGAAAAGAGAAATGTTTTAAATATCTCTCATTGCAAATGACACTATATCCCTCGGTATTTTTCTCCTTGAGCTTACCTTCAAAAAGATAACTCAATAAGAGGGGAGAAAATGGAAACCTGGATCTGGGTTTCATGTAAGTTCCAGAAGAAATTTTCCTACTCTTTCCTTCAGAAGCTACATAAACTCAAAGCCAAGGTGATATTATAATTTGTCCTCTGCTATAATTCGCAATGTTTAATTTTCTTTTAAGGAAAAAAAGTCTGATATTCAATCTTCTACTTGCACTTTGGCCTAGAGTATAGACTGCTAAATGCAATTGTCAACAAATGCATGGTTTCTTTTCTCAGTTTTGAATGGAACTAGACATTGCCACTAAAATATTTGCTGTTTTTCTCATGCACTGGGCTAACTATACAGTACTTAATGGTCTGCAGGCTCAAAATATTTCTTATATGCTTTGGCTTGCAAAAAAAGTGCTTCTGCTAAAGCAGTTAATGATCTGGCCATCCTAAGAGTCCAGAATTTTAAGTTAATTTTTTACAGAGATTCCCAGATGTGCTGGAAGACACACTATTAGCAGATCCTGCCAATATTTTTTTTTAAGATTTCGTTTGACCTTTTTGGTATCTGATATGAAACACGTGTTAAAAATCATACCTGACAAATATGAAATGCACTTTTCTGCATAAGCAAAAATACCCTGTAAATATATCTTTTACAAAGTTTTGAATGGCAGCAAAGTAAGGTTTTCATTGCGAAACTGGGTTAGCTTTCAGCCAAGTTAATCATACATCTCGACAATGATTCTTTATCCAACATCTCTTTGGTATTCAGTGGGTTTAGGTCATTAGGCCTATGAAGAAATAAGTGGGAGAAAGTCCAGGGAATGAAAAACATCCATTTAACATGTGGAGATGTGGAGCATTTTACTCAGCACTGAATTTCAACTTTAAGAGGTACAGGTCTTGATCCTGGTGGGATCACATGAACTCTTAATTTCTGGGAAGTTGAGAATAACAATGTGAGTCTGTGAGGGTTTCAAGAAGATCCTGTATTAGTTGTTGCCCTCTATAGGTATTTTCCACGGCATTTCCATGTTTATCTTTGGGTTCTCTGGCAGAGCATCATAGACAGCTTTAGTTTTACCTTTTCTTTCTGTCTGTATTTTCTATTTACTTTCAGAGGGCTCTGGGAAATATGCAACAGACCACAAGGCTCTTTTCTCCTTGGGTGAATTGAATTTCGATTTTAGCATTTCTGTTGCCTAGGTCTAACCTTAGAAACCTTATGATATTTTATGAAATATATAATTGTGGACACAGATCTGATTAAGAATCACACAGACATTCCAGAGACTTGAGGGCAGGAAGCTGCCATTGAGAAATGAATGATGCTACTTTTAGCTTCTCCAAAAAGGAAATAAAAGCCACTGCAATCTAGTATTTTAGTTTTCCTAGACGTGGGACATCAAGCATTTCAATTCACACTATACTTCAGAGTAACAGTTATTAATAATATTTTTATGGAGTATTTATAATGGGCCAGGCACATTTATTATCTCCTTACCTCAGTTAATCCTCAGAACAACTGAGCCCTCTCTCTTGGCAGTCTTATTTCTGGGGGGAGGGAGAGGAGTCATGGTCAAGAAGTTAACCTGTACAATCTCACTGGGGAGGTGACATCAGCAGAATGGTGCAACAGGCAGCTCCACGCTCCCACCCCCCAACAGAAACCTCAAAAAGCAAGCAAAAACTGTCAAAACATGCTTGTTAAAACTCCTGAAAACAGTCAGTGTTTTCACAATTATTGAAACCAAGCGAATGCTGAATCCTGTGCCCCTCCACCCCCAAAAAAGGTATCCTAAAAATGGTAGGAAAACTTCGTGGTGTTTTTCCTTGTTCATTCCCCAGCCCCTATCAGGCTCAGTGTCAATGTGAGGAGTCAGCCCCCATTGCCAGGCCCCGGACTCCAGGCCTCAGCTCACTTGTCCTTTCTAACCTGTCTGTGAGCTATCTGATGGACTGATGCAAGCTGCCTGTCATTTGCTCAGGCCAGACTGAGGGCAAGGGCATTGCTGGAAAACCTTACAAGGCAGACGAACAATTGCACCTGCTAGGGACAAACGATGCTGCCTGAGGCCAAGAAGGACAGCATGTTGTTCTGTGTGCTTTACACTCATGCACTTTATGCTCACAGCACCCGATGAGGAAGGGGTAACTGTCACCATCCCCACTTTACAGATGAGAAAACTGAAGTCACTTTGGAAAGGTAATTGCTAGCAAGCCCAGGCTTTTAATCACTTCACCCCATTGCCTTCCAAAGACTTAGATTGTAAGTATTACACCTATAATCACTAAGTATATTGGTAATATCTTATTTGAAAATTTTATTTTCTTTTTAACTTTAGGACTTATTTCTGCCTTCATAGCCTGTTTGAAAAAGAAGAGCAAATGGAATTCCATCTTTTTTTTTTTTTTTGAGATAAGAGTCTCAAGCTGTCGCCCTGGGTAGAGTGCCGTGGCATCACAGCTCACAGCAACCTCCAACTCCTGGGCTCAAGTGATTCTCCTGCCTCTGCCTCTCAAGCAGCTGGGACTACAGGCGCCCGCCACAACGCCTGGCTATTTTTTGGTTGCAGTTGTCATTGTTGTTTGGTGTGCCCAGGCTGGATTCGAACCCGCCAGCTCAGGTGAATGTGGCTGGCGCCTTAGCGGCTTGAGCCACAGGCACTGAGCCGGAATTCCATCTTGACAGCATGGGTATTCACTTTCTTCCCAGAAAGTACAAAACATAGTACTATTTTACTTATTAGTTTCTTGTGGGAAAATAAAGACGATAAAATAGGATATTTTCCCACAAAACTATGGTTAAAAATTAATTAGTAGCAAATCTTCATTTCTAGGACATAGAATTTTGAAAAGTAGAGAGGGACACAGAGAAACCACACACACACACCAAAAAAAAACCCACCAAAACTTCTTGAACAAAATAAAGCATTTCTATTATTTATTATTTAGATATCCCCAGAGTGTAAGCTCTGAAGAAGAAGGGAATGTGTCTAAATTATCCAGAAGCCAATTTCCGGTGCCTTACCATAGTGGCATCCTAACATTGACCATAGTGGTCAATCAAGGGATACTTGTAAAATGAATGAAAAGTAAACTTGTATTTTACTTGTACGTATGTGTTCCTACTGGGCTCAGCTGAAAGCCTGAAGTGGAGCCTATGTAAACAGGTAAAGGTGGTTGCTTATTTTTAATGTACCCCAAGGTCTCCCATGGAGAGTTGAAAAAGAAAAGAGAATTCTGGCCTTGTAGTTGCTCTTGCTACAAATCACTGGGCTTGTGGAAGAGAGCTAGTGTCACATGTACTGTTCTTGTTAGTCATCTCGACTTGGTCTGCAGACCTCCCTTACTCAACAAGGGTAAGCCTGCAGCATTCTAATGCCAAAAGGAAAATGAATCTGAACAGTCTATTCCTGAATCACCTGCTAAAGTTATCTCATCCTGTTGCCATTTACTCTATAACCACGGAAGATTGCCAGTTCCATTGATATTGGTCACAAAGGCTTGGTGTGTTAAAGGAAATAGAGGCATCTGTTCTGAATACTCCTGGAAGCAATCCATTTTTATACTAAATTGATTTTTGAAGGGACAGGTAATCTATGATTATCAGATGGAGAGCCAAAGGAAGAGACAGTGTGACTCCATATTCCACTAACCATCACCAAAAGTTTCTGGTAAGTTCTTTCAGAAAAGATCCATGCCTTTATACATCTGCAATGATTTCTTCTTTGTGTATCTGCCTGCGTGCTGGCATCTAGATCCCTGGACTTTGTAGAGAACAGCAGGAATGAGGCCTCAGGGTCCGGAATGGAAAAATCAGATAAAAGGAAAAAGAAGTCTTGCTTAGAATCTTTGAAATTCCTTTCCTGAGCTCAATACTTCTTTTATCAACCCTTCCCACCCCCCACCAAATTTAAGCCACTACGAAGCCTATAATATACAAAAAAACAAAACAAAACAAAACATTCAGATCAGGACATAAGAGCTTGATGTACAGCTGGGTAATAATTAACAGGACTTGACCTTGCAATAATTAGATGCTGAAAAAGGCTAGAGGACAACGGCTCAGAACACAATTTATGTAACTCTCCTAAGTATGAGTTAGACTTTAGCTCTTGCTTATGCTATGGAGAATCTGCCTCAAAGATTATTGAGGCAGATCCAATGGTTTATCATTACATTCATCAGATGATTCAGAACTTTAAAGTAGAAAATGCTTTGTCCATATATGTTAAAGAATACGTATTTTTCTCTCTTTCCATATAAAGAGAGAGGGTTAATAATAATGGTATTTGGTTAGAATATTCATGTTTGAAAAGAAAATGATAATAATACGCAGAAATGATTTTTTAAATGGTAATATTCAAATGCTGGTAAAGTTTAGTAAACCTGGTATTATTCTCACAGATTGCTCATTGTATTGTAATTTTTTAAATATTTCTGCAAGCCATTATATTTTATGAGCTTGAAAATATTCAGTACTTTTATCCCATTTATCTCACTTTAAGTTATTTATTTATTTATTTATTTATTTTGAGACAAAGTCTAAAGCTGTCGCCCAGGTTAGAGTGCTGTGACATCACAGCTCACAGCAACCTCAAACTATTGGGCTCAAGAAATTCTTTTGCTTCAGCCTCCCAAGTAGCTGGGACTACAGGTGCCTGCCACAATGCCCGGCTATTGTTTTGTTGTAGTTGTCATTGTTGTTTAGTAGACCCGGGCCAGGTTCGAACCCACCAGCCTCAGTGTATGTGGCCAGCGCCCTACCTACTGAGCTACAGGCACTGCCCTAAGTAATTTATCTTAATAAACAATTCATAAAGCTATTCACACAAAACCATCCTGGCACTCATAAATGCAAAACACTGGAAGCAATATAACACTCAATGGAGAAATGGTTGAGTCAAGTATGGCATATTCACTATCTGCTTGATACCTATGAAGTGTTTTTAGTAGTATGAAGAACCATTGCCCATATTACGTTAAATAAAAGAAATCACAGTTAAAAACTGGGCTGGGCACAGGGGCTCATACCTGTAATCTTAGCACTTTGGGAGGTTGAGGTGGGAGAATTGCTTGAGGTCAATAATTTGAGACCATGCCTGAGTAAGAGTGAGACCCCATCTTTACCAAAAAAAAAAAAAAAAGAAAGAAAAATTAGCAAAGCATCCCAGCTATTCAGGAGGCTGAGGCAGGAGGATAGCTTGAGCCCAGGAGTATTGAGGTTGCTGTGAGCTATGATGACACTGTAGCTGTCTAGCCTGGGTGGCAGAGGGATACCCTGTCTCAGAAAAAAAAAAAAAAAAGAAAAAAATCACAGTAAAAATAGCCGGGCTTTGTGGCGGGCGCCTGTAGTCCCAGCTACTCAGGAGGCTAAGGCAAGAGAATCGCCTAAACCCAGGAGTTAGTTGGAGGTTGCTGTGAGCTGTGGGATGCCACGGCACTCTACCGAGGATGATAAAGTGAGACTCTGTCTCTACAAAAAAAAAAAGTCACAGTAAAAACTGAATTTCAATCTTGTATAGAAAAACAGGTAAGTCATTGTAGGAAGCAATGTTAATTTTTTTTTTAAAGACAGAGTCTGATTTTGATGACCTTGGTAGAGTACCATGACATCATAGCCCAGAGCAACGTCAAACTCTAGGGCTCACGTGATTCTCTTGCCTCATCCTTCCAAGGAGTGGGACTACAGGTGTCTGCTACAATGCCTGGCTATTTTAAGAGATGGGGTGGGGTCTCGCTCTTGCTCAGGCTGATCTTGAACTCCTGAGCTCAAGGGATCCACCTTGGTCTCCCTAAGTGCTAGGATTACAGGTGTGAGCCACCGTGCCTGGCCAGTGTATTGCTCATGAAGCGTTCATGCAGTGGGAGAATGAATGCTTTTGTTTCCTAGTTTTCAACTTTTTATAATATTTTCATATTATCTTCAGAACTTAAAAATTATCTACTATCTGTGTCTCTAAACTTGTCTATCTATCTATCCATCTCCATCTATCAGTATCAACGGAACGGCTTTGTAGGTGTGTACAAGATGAATGATATAGAACAGAAAAGGCCTTGTTACTACAAAAAGAATGACAAATATGTGCACCATGGAGTTGTACTCAACCATTAAAAACAATGGTGAACTAATACATTTTGTAATAACCTGAATGGAACTGGAGACAACTCTGCTAAGTGAAGTTTTGCAAGAATGGAAAAACAAACACCACATGTACTCACTATTAAATTATAACTAATCGATCAGCACCATGTACACATTCGGTAGTAAAACTCAACAGAAAACAAGCAGATAGGAAGGGTCCCCAGGGGAGGGGTAAATTCACACCTAAGGCTACAACACACACTCTCTGAATGAAAGGCACACTTATAACTTTGACTCAGATTGTACAAAAGCAATTCATGTAACCAAATCACTTGTACACCCATAATCTTCTGAAATCAAACAAGGAAAATAATTACGTGTTTTGAGGCCACGATTTCATAATATTTGAGATAAAGTCTCATCACTTTGTCACCCTGCGTAGAGGGCAGTGGTATCAAGTAACTAAAGGCACAGGTGCAACAATGCCCGGCTAATGTTTTCTATTTTTGGTAGAGACAGGGGTCTCACTCTTTCTCAGGCTGGTCTCAAACTCCTGACCTCAAGAAATCCACCCACCTCGGCCCCCCAGAATGCCAGTGTATGATAAAATTATCGATGAATTTGAGGCTTCCATTCTGTGAGAGTTTGGCATTCTAGAGTTTCTTTAGACTTGTGCAAAGATAAGGCTCCTAGAACTAATTCAAAGGATGGTTTACTTTGTGTCATTGGGAAAGGGGAGAGTATCAAAGTTCCCCTGCCAGGATTCTCCTGTAAGTCCTATGAGCTTCAGTCATTATTTGTATTGACTAGTTTCCCCACTGACATGGTGCTCTCCCAAAGTAAATGAAAATCCACATGGCAGGGCAACACTTTGTTCAACTTCCCAAAGACCAATACTGAGTACGCCAGACAAGGTTACCTTCGTCTATCTTTCCAAAGGCCTGAAACTTCAGAGGGATTAATGAATTTCAAATTGCATATGTTGCAATTATTTTCAGGCTAATTTTCAAAAAAAAAAAAAAAAAAAGAGGAAGAAAGAAAAAAAGAAAAGAAAACAACAAACATAGAATTTGTGTAGAATAAATATAATTGGTGCAGAAATAGCTCAAAACATTCCTAATGAGTCTAAATTTGTTCAAAATCACACTGATGCCAAACCAAATTGGCATAGTTATTCTACTAGTATTATAAAGCTAGTTTCTATTTTTTTTTTTTTTTTGGCCAGAAATTTGCTGGAAAAACACAGAACTAGAAAATTCATCCAAAATTAAATAGAGGAAAAATATCAAAAGTTAGAGGGAACAAAAAACCTATTTTTGTTTTAGCTACAAATTTCTATAAATGCTTCTTTGACAAATCTTACGATATACTTGTACACGTCAGTGTCATATTTAAATAACCCCCATACTATAAAGACACCCTTATCTGAAACTAATTGGGTACATGAAAAACAAATTCAAATTTCAACCAAAAATTGTTTTACAATAGTATGTTTAAAAAAGACCCACGTAAAAATAAATAAACGTAAACTCAAAATGGGATGCAGGTTAAGATTGTGCAGTTTTCTCCTGAGTTATGGAAAGTAAGATAGCATTTTTTTAAATATGGCTTTGCCTGAAAGTGAGAGCTGTGCTTCCTAAACTTTCATGTCATTTCCTTGAAGAGCATCTTTCTGAAGTCAGGGAATTAATGCCAACTCTGTAACCAAATTAATTGACCATTAAAAAGAAAGAAGGAAGGAAGCAACTAGAATCCAGATGAAAATGTAGCTTCCAACCGTGTTTAGGGGAAAAAAATAATAAAATTCATTATAAAAAAGTTTACAGAAGTTTTGACAAGGAGGAAGTGAAAAAAGTAGATACTTGAAATAAAGAAGAAGATCAAATGTTTCACTTAAACTGTGAAGTCGGAATTTCTGATGAACTCAATTCTTTAGACACAGACCTGGGGCTTGTCACAACAATGACAACTGGATGTTGTGGTGGGCGCCTTAGTCCCAGCTACTTGGGAGGCTGAGGCAAAAGAATTGCTTAAGCCCAAGAGTTTGAGGTTGCTGTGAGCTGTGATGTTACAGCACTCTACACAGGGCGACAGCTTGAGGCTCTGTCTCAATAAATAAATAAATAAATAAATACGTAAAATAAACACAGACCTGGGAAACATGACTCTGAAACCTGGGGAGGACAGGTCAGTCCTGACTTTGAGGCCAGCTGCTCTGTGTAGCACAGAGCCACACATGGGTGAGGTCTGGTATTCCATGTCTGATGCTTCTATTAGTCTCAGAATTTTCTGAATAAATTTTAATGAACAGTGAAAAGACTGTAGTGTGGCCCGTTTCTCCCAAAATAGATTGTGAGTCAGTTACAGAGGAGGGGATTCCAGGAACTAAAATTTAAGAGTGAAGAAGTTCATTTTTCATGTATATATATATGACTCAGTTCCAACCCATTTCACATAAGACTGGGTACTTTCTCTTCCTATAATTGTTTTTCGGCCTCATTTGTTCTTTTCTTTTTTAATTTTTCTTTTAAATTTCAGAATGGTACAGGGTACAAATGTTTTGGTTACAGGCATTACCTTTGTACAGTTTGAGTCAAGGTTATAATTGTGTCCCCCAGATGCTGTACATTGTATCCATTTGGTGTGAATTTACTCATCCCCTCCTCCCACTTCCACCAGTTTGATTTCCATTGAATTTTACTACCATATGTACGCACAGGTGTTGATCAGTTAGTTCCATTTTAAATGGGAGCACATGGGTGATGTTTGTTTTTCTATTTTTGTGATACTTCACTTAGAGGATGGTCTCCAGTTCCATCCAGGTTGTTGCAAAAGGCATTAGTCCACCATATTTTTGTAGTGGCTGAGTAATAGCTCATGGTAAACCTATACCACATTTTATTAATTCACTCATGTACTGAAGGGCACTTAGTCATTTGTTATTTTCATGAATAGCTCTAGATAAATGATTTTTAAAAACATTAAGGGATGACTATTTGGGGGTTGGCTTGCCAGCAACTCCAACATCTAGAATAGCCTCATTCTGAATGTTGAATGTTAAAGGTTTTTTGAGATAATTATACTAATTGCAGAATGGTTTGCTACCTATTAGTTCCAATTCTCTGCTTCTGAAAATATCAGGAAGCTATTAACTCCAGTGTGCTAATGGGGTTCAGGAAGCAGCTACCACTGCTACTTCCTGTTTCTCTACACATCCCACCAACATCCCATCTGAACAGCAAAGCACCCACAGAAATTATCCTCAAGGCTGCTGCTGTATTATTTATAAATGAATTAATCATTGAGTGAATACATTCCACTTTTCGGAATTCACTTTTTTTTTACTTTTTGAGACAGATTCTCTCCCTTGTGCCCAGGTTGGAGTGTCCTGGCATCAGCCTAACTAACGACAACCTCAAACTCCTGGGTTCCAGGGATCCTCCTGTCTCAGCCTCCCAAATAGCTGGGACTACAGGCACCTTCCATGATGACCAGCTAATTTTTTTAATTTTAGGAGAGACCGAGCCTCACTCTTGCCTAGGCTAGCCTCCAACTCCTGAGCTCAGGTGATCTACCCGCCTCAGCCTCCCGTAGTGTTAGGATTATAGGCATGAGCCACTATGCCCAGCCTAAACTCAATTTCATTGACATGTAGTCTTTCAGGAAAGGGTTTTCTACTGTAGCTTTCTCTATCCTATCGCATAGTCTGTCTTCCTTGAAATAGTTTTCCAACAAAATATTCTCTCCTCTCAAGCAGTATGTACTGAAGGAAGCAAATAAGTTATGTACTTGCAATTGGATAGGATTTAAATTAGGATAGACTTGTCATTGAGAATAGTAACCTGTAAATAATCACATGACTCGTGAAATTTTTCATCATAAGTGTGAAAAGAAAGGTTATTCCCCAATATGATAGTTCCCTCAGTTTGTGTGACTTAGTGATTCTTTTTCGTAGAGTATAATTGTTCTGGGATTGGGAAATATGTAAAAGACATTATCTACATCTCTGGGAAAAGATTGCCTTACAGCTGGAAAGATAATCTTTTCCTTTATTCTCCCACCTTTTGTATTAGAAAAGCAAATAAGCGATTTCCTGCCTAAACACACCTGGGTTATTTCTCAGGAGATCAAGAAATGGGTTGATTTATGAATTAAGAAAGTGACCAAAAGGTCTTAGAGAATCATTGACTTTAGAAGTAAGAAGGATCTTGGAAATATGGTTTAACACTCTCTTAAATGACAGGAATTAGATATAAACACTGCTTTGGAGAAGGCTGTCAGTATCAGGAGTGATGTAAGTCTCTGCCCAGCATTAATTACATTAACTTCTGTATAAAGAAAGGGGATTCTGGCAACTGCTTTTCACATGGCAGAAGTCCAGACTTGGAACCACAGGAGCAGGGGCAAAATCTGATGAACTGACATAAAACTCTTTTTTTAATTGGATATAAAGAATATTAATTCTCTCACATGATTCCTAAAGTCAGTCATTCTGTTTAATTCCCTCAAAACTTTCATGCATCAAACGATGTTCCTGAGATACCAGTATGGAAATAATTAGTGCTTTTAATTAGTACAACTGGGAAGTAAGGCAGACCGGCCTTAATAAGGGGCTCCAATCTGGAGCACATGAAAGTAAAAACATTTTTTTTTCTAATATCAAAGTGCTTACTACTAACACAAAATGAGTTATTCTGCAAAAGGGAAGAGTATAATTGGATTCAGAACGAGTTTGATGTATTAAGAAAGGAGACGCATGGAGCCGTGGGACCTGCGATTTACATGACCTCAGACATTCCCCAATTCATCTGTAGAACACGCTATCCGTGTAGCAGAGTTGTTTTTTTTTTCTTTTTAAAAAAACTACTTGAACTCTAAAATACTGCAAAATACCTCTTTAGAAGATCCAAATGGAAAATGAAAGCTATCAATATACTAGCAACCTGACAAACAACATTTCTGAACCCTCTCACAGACGAACACACGCTTGGCAAGGGGAGAGCTGCCTCTTGTTACCCCAGATGGGCGGTAGCAAGCACATCTGGGATCCTCATGATCCCAGGAGCTTTTGGGTATTTGGGGGACAGCCATGTGGTGCAGAGGAAATCTGGACAAAGCGTCCCACCCAAAAGAAAGAATTTCATTGTGCTGCTGTGAAAAGCAGTCGGCCCCACTTCCCTCTGCTTCTTAATGGGTGATCAAGAGAAATCAACTGTTTGCACAAAATGCTGACTTGGATCTAGAACCATGTCAGCCTGGCAGATAAGAAGCAGACCAGGGGAATACTTATGAAATAAATCCCTTTCTGAAAGGGTGAGAGCAAGTTCTGCTACCTCTGTCTAGCCTTTCAGCAACTGCTGTTGATAATGTCAACCTGTGGGCTCCTCCAGCCTCAGTTCTTTATCTTTAAAATGAAGAAATCGGCTTGGCGCCTGTGGCTCAACCGGCTAAGGCACCAGCCACATACACCTGAGCTGGCGGGTTCGAATCCAGCCTGGGTCCCCCAAACAACAATGACGGCTGCACGCAAAAAATGGCCAGGCGTTGTGGCGGGCGCCTGTAGTCCCAGCTACTTGGGAGGCGGAGGCAGGAGACGGGCTTGAGCCCCGGAATTGGAGGTTGCTGTGAACTGTGAGGCCACAGCACTCTATCTAGGGTGACAGCTTGAGGCTCTGTCCCACAAAAAAAAATAAATAAATAAAAATAAAATAAAATGAAGAAATCAGGCTTCTTCAATTTTATGATGCTTTCTAGTCCTAACAGCCCACCAATTTGTGATTTTTCAGAAAATATTCTGGGCATAGATAGTAAGAACAAGGAATGACAGCAAACATTTGAAACTGGTGCTAGGGGAGTGTGTTTCTGGATGGCATCAGATCACTGGGGAAGAAGGTGGCACTCAAAAATGACCTTGGAAATGCTATAAATGTGTTTTATCATCTTGCCAGCAAATTAAACCAGTGCCACGTTTGCTGTGAGCTATCTGGAAACTGCACAGCTTGTTGGGTCTGGTCTACATTAGACCCCCTGTGGGAATCTCAGTGGATGGCGGATGGGGGGACGTGCAGCATCAGCAGATCCTGACAGTGGGTACTGGATGAGGAGCAGTAGGCTAAGGGACATGAGCAGAGGCCATGCGTAGGAACAGGGAGTGGCAGGGATTAGGAGGGATGACCTCAGGGGGCACAAAGCCCAAGTCAAGTGGGAACTGCAGAGTTTAAAACACCTGGAGAAAAGCAGTTTAAGATAATCATAAGATCCAACAAATGGCCATGCCAGTAGTTGATGAAAGAATGAACAGAGTCTTAAAAACTGTAACAGAGAAAGACATTTTGGCCAGCTAAATGTGGCTCAGAATCTGGTTCTGCTGTTGAATATGCTATGTATCCTTGAACTTACCAATCATGTTTTCTGGGCAGGCATGGTGACTCATGCCTCTGATCTCAGGACTTTGGGAGTCTGAGAGGGTGGATTGTTTGAGGTCAGGGGTTTGAGACCAGCCTGGGCAATACAGCAAGACTCTCTCTCTACCAATTTTTTTTTTTTTTTTTTTTTTTTGAGACAGAGCCTCAAGCTGTGACCCTGGATAGAGTGCCGTGGCATCACAGCTCACAGCAACCTCCTATTCCTGGGCTCAACCGAGTCTCTTGCCTCTGCCTCCCAAGTAGCTGGGACTACAGGCACCCGCCACAATGCCCGGCCATTTTTTGGTTGCAGC
>CAUYRH010044080.1:0-17463 GCA_963574655.1 Perodicticus potto
CATGACTAGATCTCCAGGAGTGAAAAGTTCCTGTTTTAGTTAGTATGTCCCTCCCCAAACGGGGAGCAGGACTTTCAGGGATGATTAGGGAGGCATGAGAGAACAGCAAGTCATCCCAGTTGCAGTTTAAAGGCTCAGAGAAAAATCTGGTAACTGGCTTTCCAGACACCCCCTGCATAGTTATGGATTCGGGAGATAAAAGACCAGGATTGGAGAGAAGTACAGAAAAAGTTGTATTGAAATAGATTATTTCAATTTCAATTATTATAATATGAGAGTGCAAATTTTTAGATTATATTGGTCTCACTTTCAAGTTAAAGTTCCAATTATAAAAGAAGCCCTCACCCAGGAGGAATGGAAAAGACGTATGGAGAATCCTCAAGGAACTAAAAATTGACCTTTCATTTGATCCCGCAATCCCCTTACTAGGTATCTAGTAAAGTATCTACCCAGAAGAACAATAATCATTTTACCACAAAGATATTTGAATAAGAACATTTATTGCAGCTCAAATCATAATTGCCAAGTCATGAAAGTAACCGAAATACCGATCAACCAATGAATGGATCAACAAAGAATAGTAATTCTTAATGTTCCATTTGAGTGCATTTGTGTGATTGAAATTAAACTTTTCTTTCATTTCCTCCTAAATTTTGATTAATGTCTGTTATACCCCGTATTCTCCAAATGATTTTTATACATTTTTTTTTATTATGAAGTAAAGGAAGAATTTTAGTTTCATATGTGGATCAATACAGCATATATATAAGCAGGAACCTAGAAATGAAGGCAAACAAAAGAACGTAACCCCCCAGGAATTTTCTGTGATTTCAGGAATAGTCTTTTACTTCCAGAGGGTAGAGTATTGGGAGTTTGCGCTGATTTTATAGAAATTGTTGAGGGGCAGGAAGGTCATCAGGTGATAATGGATTGTGTATATATAATTTATTTTAAATTAAACATACTGCTATGTGACCTACTTTTTTACATCAAGTATATAGCTAACATTTTCACATATTTGTAAATGTTTGTGAAAATAAGATTTTAAACAAAAGTATTATGTTCTCCATCATTTTAAGTAACATGAGTTGTTTAACCAGTATCTGTTATTCAAAATTAGGGTGTTTCCATTTTCTTTTGGAATTTAAATTTTTCCATTTGTTTCAACTCTATTTTTGTGTTGCTAATAGTTTGTAACTACTAGGATGTATTAGTGAATGTATTAGTGTCATTCATACTTAACTAGCAGTTCTCTGTTTGGTCCAGAAGGACACACCACAGAAAAATTCATAGGATATAGGATCATCTGTATACTTAAAGTCACTGAGATGTTTTTCATGATGCTCTTAAGATAAAAAAGAGGTAAATGACTTGTTTGCACTTTAAATACATGTTGTGCCAACATGTAATTCCACATATCCTTTTTGTTTAAATGCCAAGGGTGAAATAAATAAAATATATTAGTTTAAACTAGCAGGGATCTTTTAATTTTGAGGGGAGCAAATATTAGCCTGTTATTTACATTTATTTATTTATTTTTTATTAAATCATAGCTGTGTATATTAATGCATTTTTGTGAGCAGAGTTCAGATTTCTTTTTATTTCTTTTTTTCTATCACATCAAGTTCTTTTCTTCCCTTGGAAGATATTTTCCTATCTAGTAAATGATAGAATGTAATATTATGGATCACAATTTAAGGGAAAATCTTCAAATTAAAGACATTGTTTTGCATATTTTATTGATATATACAATACAATGAAAAGTACAGAGATCACAAGTGGCATGCCATACCCTGGACACACCTGAATAGCTAGAATGCAGAGAAAGAGAACATTGCCAGCACTGAAGATGTTCCTTTCCTGACCCCTCCTAAGGAGATCCATTAGTTTGATTTTTAATCTCATGGGAAAGTTTTACTTCTTCTTGAACTTTATATAAATCGTACACTGAGCACTCTTTCACATATGGATTTTTTTGTTCAATATAGCGCAGGTATTTGTGAAAATTAAATCGGGGTCTATTTTATCAAACAGAATCGATTTTCTGTATGAACTCTGCACACCACATACCTCATATCTGTTCTGTCTACAGATAAGAATTTGAAGCATAAATACAATTACTGAAAGAAATAGCTATGTAGAGAACACATAGTAGCAGTACCCATTCTGATGATTTTGAGGTAGTGGGAAATTTCTAGGTGAGAAATTGAGAGACTCCAATTACCTTTGAATTATCAAACTACTTGTAACAAAACCTAGTAAGCCTGCTAGAAATGTTAGACCAACATAAAAAAAAAATAAGTTTACAGTCCTAAGTTCAATATTTTCAAGGGTCTAAAACTGAAGGGAGTGGTAGTTATAGAAAACACGGTCAGTGTTTGCCTTTAATTTTCATTTCCTCAAAAATATATACAGTATATTAATTACAGGAGTAGGAGGTCAGAAATTTAAGATGGGATTTTTTTTCTAGTACTAACTTTGGTTAAAATAGAATTGCGAGAAATCTGAGTAATTATAACAAAGTAATAGAAAACAATCTTACTCAGAAGAGCACACTGTCAGATATTTCTCAAAGTTTTTTGCAAAAGGGACTTTTTAAATTCATAGTCTGAATCTATAGCCAGAACAAAAAGAAAATATTTCTCTATATTTCTACATGTTAATTCATGCAAAAAATAAAGGTAACTACGAAATGATAAATAGGATGATTATTATTGCAAACTGCAGAAATATATAGCTTCCTGAAGAAACATAAAATTATGTAAAGTATAATAATAATTATAGCAATGTGTTGTAGGATTTTTAATAAATATAGATTGTAATATGTAAAATAATAATAGCACAAGAAAGGAAGAAGGAAGTTAATATGTATATTATAAGCTCTAGAGAAAGCACTAAGATAGTGTGTAAGAAAAGAGAAAATACAATTAAAGGAATTAAAATGTTAGACTAAAAAAATATTAACTTAATGTAAGCCCTGATTAACCACTTGTCCACCACGTCACAGGCTATCCCTACACTTTGCCATATTTGTAAAATCATTTCATTTTGACTTCTAGCTCTACATTCTTGCTTGTTCTCCAGCTTTTCTTGGTATTATAACAGCTTTCTTCAAAAGGCTTTCAAGCACAATGTCAGTTCTTCACTTGTGAGGTGGAGATGAATAGTGTATTTTAGATTCTATAGATTCTATTTTTATATCCTAACTACTGACTGGAATCCCTTGAACAAATTGATGAACTGATGAATTTCCTGTGAAATCATGGCAACAAACTCCTGACAATGATTCAGGAATTGTACGTTTCATCAAGTAAGAAACTAAAGATATAATCTACCTGTTTTATACACTTGTCAAATGATGGCTTTGATGCTTTGATGTTGAGATCACAAATGATGAGGTAGAATACACTATTTCTCATATAAGAGTTTTTCTCTTTGGAAGAGGGAGTACAAGCTTATTTCATGTATTCCTATTCTACCAATTTAAGGAAGTCTTTTAAACTCTTTATCATTTCCATGTGTTGTCAGTTGTATTTGTTGCATAAATGTTCAGATTGCAAATGTCACAAGAAAATGTAAATGTATTTACTCACAGGATCCTGGTCATCCTTAGCATTTTTTGGATGCCCAGCTCCTGAATTTTTTGCTATGTTTGAGGGATCCCTGTCTTTAAATCTTGTTGGGAGAGGCCAGGTGTGGTGGCTCTCACCTGTAATCCTAGCACTCTGAGAGGCCCAGGCGGGTGGATTGCCCTGAGCTCAGAGGTTAGAGACCAGCCTGAGCCAGAATGAGAGACCCCGTCTCTAATTAAAAAAAAAAAAAAAATCTAGGTGCTGTGGTGGGCGCCTGTAGTCCCAGCTGCTTGGGAGGCTGAGGCAAGAGGATTGCTTAAGCCCAAGAGTTGGAGGTTGCTGTGAGCTGTGACACCACAGCTCTCTACTAAGGGCCACAAAGTGAGACTCTGTCTCAAAAAAAAAATCTTGATGGGAGAAAAGCTCAGCTAACCATTTTCTTGGAGTTTAGAATCTGGAACTAGTGACACAGACCAACTAGGATGCAGAAAATAGTGATGGTAGCAATGGCAACACCTGTTTCCAGGGCAGTAGCAAGAGTAGTGCCGTCATTAGTGAAAGCTTTGGTGGCCTTGGAAGTGACAATGGTGTCCTCAATTACTCTAGTTTCATGGTAGATTTTGCCTGCAAGTCTATCTGAATTTATTTTCTTTAGTTTATTTTCTTTTTTCTTTTCTTTTCCTTTTTTTTTTTTATTTTGAGAAAGACCCTCAAGTTGTCACCCTGGGTAGAGTGCAGTGGCATCACAGTTCACAGTAACCTCCAATTCCTGGGCTCAAGCGAATCTCCTGCCTCCGCCTCCCAAGTAGCTGGGACTACAGACGCCTGCACAATGCCCGGCCATTTTTCGGTTGCAGCGGTCGTTGTAGTTTGGCGGGCCCGGGCTGGATTCGAACCCGCCAGCTCAGGTGTACATGGCTGGCGCCTTAGCTTGTTGAGCCACAGGCCCTAAGCCAATTAGTTTATTTTCTAAGCCAATATCTTTTTGATGACACTGTGAATTGTTCATTATTTTCTCAAGAAACTCCTTTTTAACTTAAATCATTCAGTTACTTTCTGTTGCTCAACTAAGAAGTTTGATTCATACAGTGGTCATGAAATGTCAAGGTTTGGAGGAATACTTGAATATTTTTAGTCATCATCTTGCTGATGGGAAAATCCAGCTGATTTTACAATATTTTATGCTATATGGCTATAAATTGGAATTCACCTTGGAATGTTAAAACCTTAAGGGTTTTAAAATACTGACAAAGAGTCATTCATGTTAGTCACTCAAGATTTTTTGAGAACACACGAAAGACTTTATATAAGTAAATTTCACAAGTGATTGGAAGTTAAAGGTGCTATTTGAAGGAAGAAAGATAATTAATTTTTTCTACTTTTGCAGTACATTAATAATATCTTAGACATAGCATCTGGGTAAGTTATAGGCAGTAGGGATAGCATGACATCAGTCAAGAAAGTAGGAAATGTGTGTTGAGGGTGGAAACAGATATAAGAGACAGCACACTGGTAAAATTAATAAAGATTGGGTCTGAATAACAATGATTTTAAAAATGACTAAACCTGGTTCTGAGGGAAAATATGATGGTAAAAAAACATAAATGCTTAACCTTTGGAATTATTTAAAGCTCTTATCAGAGGAAATATTGCCTCATCTTTAATTTCTCATTAAGCATAAACTTATGTAAAATCATATATGGTTCTTGTATTCATCTGCTATATGTATGTAAGCTATTTAAAAATATTTTAAATATAATATTGGTTTTGGGAACTAGAGTTAATAACATCTTTTAGATGACAGTGTTTATGAAAAGTTTTCTTTGGATGAGGTATTGGCTTGGGGTCTAGAATTGTATTTGTAGGATTTTTTAATCCAGACCAGATCTCTTGGAAGTTTTCATATAGGAATATTTGTCATTTGTGCCTTCATTTTGTACATATCAAGAATTATTAGTAGAAAAAATTATTTTTAAATTTTGTCATTGCTAGATCATTTACTGATTTGCGAAACCTAATATTAGGTATTCCCATTACATAAAAATGACAATCAAACTGGACGGTGCCTGTGGCTCAAGGAGTTGGGTGCTGGCCCCATATGCCAGGGGTGGTGGGTTGAAGCCCGGCCCTGGCCAAACTGCAAAATAAATAAATAAAATGAAAACAAACAAAAAATTATAATCAAACTCTTATAGATTCCTGGACCTTTGTCTAAACATTTTTGCTTTAGATAATCATTGTGGTTCTTAAAATGTTCATATACACTCAAATAACAACTTTAGATATTAATATTTATTCATGTTATTTTAATCTATGAAACCTTACACTAAAGACTTTACATGCAGTTATTATTATCTCCATCTATAGGTAAGGAAACTGGGGCTTAAAAAGGTTAAGAGACTTGCTTAAAGCCACAGAATAAGGAAGAAGAAGAGCTCATATGCAAATTCAGGTGAGTTAAACTGCCAAAAACATGTTTTTAACTGATACAATGTACTGATAAATGCAAAAAATCTAACAGATCTTCATGGATTATGTTGAGTGAAAAAAGTCAACCTCATAGACAAGCATGTGCATGTAGGGAAGTAAAAATCATCAGAAATCAAGCAGAGGGGAAGTAGGTATAAGAGAGGATATTATTATTATTATTTTTTGATGTAATGTTGAATTCTATTTGTTAAATTTTATTGAGAATTTTTGCATGGATCTTCATAATGGGTATTGGTCAGAAGTTTTCTTTATTAGTTGCTTCCTTTCCTGGCTTTGGTAATATCAAGGTAATATTGGCTTCATAGAATGATTTGTAGAGGATCCTTTTCTTCTCAATGTTATGGAATAATTTCTGCATTACATGTACAAGTTCCTCTTTGTAAGTTTGGTAAAATTCAGATTTAAACATGTCTTGTCTGGGATCTTTTTTAGTTAGAATTTTTTTTATTGCTGCTTTAATTTCAGTGTTTGATATTATTGTCTCCAAGACGTCTATTTCTTCCAGACTGAGCCTCAGGAGGTTGTGTGTTTCTAAGAATTTGTCCATTTCCTCCACATTTTCAAGTTTATGGGCATAGAGTTTTTGGAGTATTATAACATGATGTTTTATATTTCTGTAATATTGGTTGTGACATCTCCTTTTTCATTTTTGATTGAGCTCATTAAAGTCCTTTCTCTTACATTTCCACTTAAGCCAGCAAGAGGCTTATCTATTTTATTTTTCATTGCAGAGAACAAATGATTTGCTTCATTAATCTTCTGGATAGTTCTTTTTTTCTCAATTTCATTTAATTCTGCTCTAATCTTGGCTATTTCTTTATTTTGCTAGTTTGGGGATTAGTCTGTTCTTCCTTTTCCAATTCTTTGATATGATTTGTTAGATTATTAATATGTGATATTTCTACCTTTTGTGTATGGCCATTTAAGGCTATGAGTTCTCTTAGGTAAAATTTGCTGTATTACACAGATTTTGGTGTCTCCATTGTCATTTTGTTCAAAGAATGTTTTGATTTTCAACTTCATCTTTTCATTAATCCAACTGTCATTAAGCATTTAATTCTTTAGTTTCTATGACTTTCTGTAGGGATGAGCATTTCTGTTGCAAATTATTGCTAGTTTTATTCCATTGTAGTCTTGGACTATACAAGGCAGGATTTCTTTTTTTTAATACATATTTTTTAAAGCATGTGCTGTGGCCTAGGATGTGATCAATCTTAAAGGATGTTCCATGTGCTAATGAAAAGAACATATACTCAGTCATTATTGGGTGGAATGCTCTGTAAACGTTTATTAGGTCCATTTTTTCTAAGTTTTATTTAGTCCACTGTTTATCTTCTGTTTAGAGCAGTGGTTCTCAACCTTCCTAATGCCACAGCCCTTTAATACAGTTCCCGTGGGTCATGACCCACAGGTTGAGAACTGCTGGTTTACAGAATCAGTCCAGTTCTCTCAGTGGGGTATTTGGAAGTCTCTGGCAATTATGGTGTTGCTGTTTATCATTTAGTTTAGTTCAAGTAAAGTTTGCTTTAAGAATTTGGGCTCTCCTGTGTTGGGTGCATAAATTTTTGTGATTATTAAGTCTTCTTTTTGGATTCTTCCCTTTATCACTATATAATAATCATCTCTGCCTTTCTTTACTTTGGTTGATTTAAAGTCTTTGTTGTCTGATAAGACAATGGCTACCCCAGCTTTCTTTTGGTTTCCATTTTCATTGAATATTGTCTTCCAACACTTTCCCTGTATATAAATGAGTAATTGTGAGTTAGATGTGTTTCCCGGAGATAGTAGATACTTGGTTAATGTTTTCTTAACCATTCAGCCAGCCTATGTCTCTACAGTGGGGGAATTCTAGCTGTTTAATATTGAAAGTATAGTCACATGTGATGGACTTTGATTGGTTCTGTTGAAGAGATCCTTATTGTTTCCTTCACAAATTCCTTCAGTGATTGCTTGTCTGAAAATGTCTCTATTTCTCCCTCCTATAGGCAACTTAGTCTTTCAGGATACAAGATTCTACGCTGGTCATTATTTTGTTTTAGAAGACTAAGGATGGGTTCCCAATCCCTTTTGGCCTATAGGGTTTCAGTTAAGAAGTCTGCAGTTAGTCTGATCAATTTTCCATTGTAAGTTACCTATTGTTTTCACCTTGCTGCTTGAAGGATGGCCTCTTTGGGGTTTACTTTGGCCACCTTAGTAATTATGTGTTGTGGTGTTTACCTCTTCACAATGAATTTCCCAGGTGTCTTTTGTGCTTCTTGCACACTGATATCTAGAATTGTGAAAAGGCCAGGGAAATTTCCCTTAATAATTCCCTCAAATAAATCATCTAACCTTTGGGTATTTTCTTCTTCACCCTCCACGATGCCTGTGATTCTTACATTTGGCCTTTTTGCATGGTACCACATTTCTTGTAGGCTTTGTTTTTTATATTTCTCTGCTCTTTTTCTTTGATTTGCTTATTTAGCACAAACACATGTGCATTATCTTCCTTCTGCCAGATTGTTCCTGTTTTTAAGGCTTTCCACTGTGTTCTGTAATTTCTTGAATGAATTTTTCATTTCCAGGAGTTCTGCTTGGTTTCCCTCTAATATTTTGATTTCTTTAGAGAATTCACTTCTTATATCGTCTTTGTGGCTTCTTTGTGATGTGTTTCCATTTTCTCTTCTCTTTCCATGAGCTTCCATACAGCCCATGTTTGTCATTTTGATATCTTTTGTTTAGATTGGTAGCCATTGGTAAGTAGTTTTGTTTTCTTTAGGAGGTGATCTTTCACTTTGATTTCTCATATTTCTGGAGTTTTTTTTTCCCCACTGGTTCCTTCTCATCTGATCTCTCAATAAAAATAAGGCTGGCTTATAGGCTTGTGTTGAGGACCCACAGATCAATCCCAGTTTTCAGTAACAGTAAGTGGTACTTGTATGTGCAGAACAGCTGCATCCTATTTTTTTTTGAGTTGAGAGACATTTTGGTGGGTTATATAATTGTTCTCCCTGTCTTTGGCTGATATTAGTATGAGTAAGTCAGCTGCTGAGATATTATTTTGTGTCCGTGGTAGACACTGGTACTCCAGGTGGAGTACTTGAGTGCGCAAGCTTTAGGAGGAAGCCTATAATTCCCATGGGATTTCTTGACCTTCACAATCACTCAAATGAGGCAAGGGGAGAGGCAGTTTGTGGTTAGAAGGTGTGGATATGAAAGGCTTTGCAAGGCTTCAGGGGGACTCAGATGTTATTTTTCTAGCCTCTTAAGGGAGCCACTTGTAGGAGGGTCTGGGAAGCTCTCTAGAACAGAAGAGCTATTCACAGGAGAGCAAACTGAACACTTCTATTCTGAGGCACCAGGCTGGATTTTGTTCTGTCCTTATTCAGTAGTAAGTTTTTCTAGAAGGAAGGGTAAGAGCTTCTCTGTGCCTACTTCTTATACCACCACACACCTGAGAAGGCAGGATCAGAGTCAGCCAGGAAGGAGGCAGGTGGGATTCAAGCACTAACCCTGCCAAAGTCAGTTCGAATGAGCTACCTTTTTTTCCTACAATTGTGGGACGGGCACTCCCAGCTCACAGCCTGCTGAAGCTACCACTCAGGGTTCCAAAGGGCAGGGTTCTCTGGGCCCCGTCTCATTTTCTCAAAGCCAGAACTGGTGAGGAGATGGGGCAGGGCCTCCTGGTGAATCCTCTAAGACAGGGCCATGTACAGGTGGCCAGCCAAAAGGGGTGGGGTCAGAGCCAGTCCATATAGGCATGAACATCAGCCCTACCAATGTTAATTCAAACAGGCCACCAAGTTCTACTATATTCAGAAGAAGGACACTCACAGCTCATAGCTTCCCAAACCTGCTGCTCAGAACTACACAAGATGGGGCCTACTGACTTCCAGCCTGATATGGTGAAGAGTCAGGCCCCGGTTTCCCTTCCCTACTTCTACACTGTCTGCTCCACAGGCAGCTGTTCCAGCCAGATGCCAGTGGGAGACAAACTGGCCTCTGACAACATTAAATCTTAAGGCTCAAGAGAGTAATTTACCTTGAAACTGTGCCCCATATTCCAGATACACCATGATAGTAGTTTCCCAAAGTCTCTGTGCCCACTAGGCATAACTCCACTAGGCATTTTTACCCTAGTGGAGACTCCGCAGTGGCCCCTCCCTTGTGGCACCCCTCCATATGGATTATGTATCTAAACCTCCAGGCAACTTCATTTGCTGAAGTCTAAGTGGAAGTAGCCATGCCTCCATGTATTTATGCACTCTGTACACCAGCAAAGATGGCAGTACGTGGACACTGCCAAGGTTAACCACATGTACCCTCCAAAGGTACAGTTATCATAGCCTGCACTTCACCTGGGTCCACTGGATCCACATATGGGGCAGCTGAGGAGCAGTGCACCAGAATGCAGTCAGCCTTTACACTCTTGGTCTGTGATGAGAGAAAAAGCCCTCATAATTTCCAAAATGTTTGGGGCCATCTTCCTTTTTTTTTTTTTTTAATGAATAGCCCTTGGTTTACATTGAGATGGACAAGTCATATTAATGTCCTTGTCATATTGTCCCATGACCATACCCTTGTTCTCTCACAGAAAGTGTTTCTATTTTTTCCTGATATTGATAAGCCAAGAATTTTCCAAATTTTTAAATTCTATTTTCCTTTCAATTACAAATTTTGTCTTTAAGTAATTTCTCTGTGCTTGTATTTTACTAAAATATAAGCACTCAAAAGAGGCTAAACCATATCATTAAGACTTCACTTAGAAGTTTCTTTAGCCAAATACACAATTTCATTACTCATAAGTTCTTACCATCCACAAAATGCTAGGGCATTCAGCCATGTCTTTACCACCTTCTAACAAGAATGGCCTTCCTAAAGTTTCTAATTACGTGTTCCTCATTTCCATCTATGACCTCATTAGAATGGCCTTTGTCAACCTTATTTCTACCAACATTCTATTGAGGATTACTCAGTTATTCTCAAGGATGGTTGAGGCTTCTTTACATCTCTCTTCTCTATTTGATCCATCATCAGAAATACCCTTAGCAGGCTATTAATAGCAATATAGGTTTTTTCTAGCATACTCTAAACTCTTTTACTCTCTACCTATCATTTTCAAAGCCATTTCCACATTGTTAGGTATTTGTTACAGGATCCCTACTTCTAAGTATCAATTTTCTTAGTCCATTTGGGCTGCTACAACATATACCATAAATTAGGTGGCTTGTGACAACAGAAATCTATTTCTTACATTTACAAAGGCTAGAAAGTCCAAGATCAAGGTGCTGGCCAATTTAGTGTCCATGAGTGCCTGCTTTCTAGTTCATTCATGGCTCTTTCTAGCTATGGCCTCATATGGTAGAAGTTGCAAGGATGCTCTCTGGGAACTCTTTTATAAGGGCACTAAACCCATAATGAGGACTCTATCCTCATGACCTAATCATTTCCAAAGGCTCAACTTCCTTGTATCATCACATAGGTGATCAAGTTTTAGCCCATGAAGTTTGAAAAGACACAAACATTCAGACCTGATCATTGTCCTTGGGACAATTAAATGGAATTATCAGGGTACTGACAAAGTTTAAATCTGAACTTTTAACCAGTTGCATTTCTCATCTTTGTCCTTTTTTTCTGGTCCTTTTCTCATCTTTTATTTTTCTTGAGTTTGAAAATACAGGTCATATGTACTTAAATATTGTTTTCCTAAGGTTATGTGAGCATTTTGATGGTGCATTTCCACTAAAGAGCTGTATTCTAACCTTATAATACTGTCAGAGGCAAATTATTTTATTTTTGAAGAGCTTGTTCTCTATTTTTTAGGAAATATCAAGTAAAGAATGTGATTACTTTTCTACTACATGTTCATCATGAATGTGGTCTAAAATGTTTTGTTTAGTCAGGGTGGTGCTATGGAACTGATGTCAATAAGAAGAACAGTGGGGTTAAAAATTAGCCTGCACTAAGAGAAGATATATCCACAAACATGATTTTTTATCTGTAAAAATCTGAGTTGAGGCTTATTATTGATAGCAAACTTAATAATTTATAGTCAACAAGTATTTTCTAAGTAACTACCAAGTGCAAGCATGAGCTAAATACTATAGGAGATATAAAGGTAAATAGTACATGATATAATAAAGAATTTAAAAAAGAAAAATGAAAAATAAACCAGAGACATTGTTTCCTCTTGGAAATTAACCAAATATAGTGTCAACGTGACATCTAATTTCATATAGTGCTGGACTTAAAAACAGTAGTAGAACTCATTGCTTCTGCTGTCTACCAAAGGCCTCCCCATCCCAATTCAGGGACTGTGCCACTGAGATACCCAGGGTACCTAGCATATATCCAGAGATCACTTCTAAAATCACAGTGTTCGTGCTGTTGTATCTTGAAAAATGTGAACATATTTTGCATTCTGCTCATCAATATGTTTATATTTGTTTATATATGACATGTGTTCAATTAGTTCAAATAGAAAAAAACTGATCCTTCAGAAAAATGAAGTAAGTTTTTCCTGAGGCATCACATATTTCTTAATTTAAGTCAATATATCTTAAAACTACACATAACCTAGTTTGAAACACGTTTCTATAGGGAAACTTCAGTTTATGGAATAGACATGCTCAAAAATAACTATAATATTTTTTTTAAAAAAATGACTGCATACTATTTCTTTTGTTTTTGTTTTTCACTATCAAACTTAAGATGTCATATTTTGAAATAACTATGTGTAGATTCATGGCATATACCTATAATGGCCTAATAACTGGAACAGAGAAGAAAGAACCTATTCATCAGGTAGTGCTGTTTATATTTATCTTGTCAGTGGTGGCTACTTAAGAACATTCTGTTGCTTGGACTAGAACTATGAACACATGAAAATATTTGATAATCTGGTTGCTGAGTATGAAATTTAAAACAACTTGTAAAATTTAACATATACTAATGAAATGCAAACATTTTTATTATTTTAGATAATAGTAAGAGCAAGATACTATTTCCTTGCCAATGACTTGAAAATAGTGATGAAAGTTTGACAGCTAAATCAGTAAAACTTACACCTAATTAGCATGAATACTCATCAGTACATGATAAGTCATGGTATCATACATATATGATTGAAACAACAGAGAAGCCCCCAAAACTCCTATCCAGATAATCTGGAATTAAATTCACAAATTCATTTTTTTGTTGTTGTTGCAGTTTTGGCCAGGGCTGGGTTCAAACCCACCACCCTCAATATATGGGGCCACAGGCACTGCCCTAAATCCACAAATTCAAAACTGGAATGTGGCTATGACATAGGCAGCATAAAAATCATAAACTCCCTTATATACTACATAGAAAATGATTATATATACACAAGGACAAGAATTATCTATAAAAATTACTCTCAAAAAAATCCTGACAACTGTTTAGTTTCTAGGGGTCACTGATTGGCCAAAGGCTGAGGCAAAATGAAATCCTTTTTTTCCCACTCATTCATTTCATACAATCTTATGTACTTTTATTTTATGTGTATCTAAAGTTGGCTCTTTTAGAAAGCAATAGTGTTAGTTACCTTCAGAATACCTAAATAAATTAGTAGAATAATAGCGTTACTGGGTATTCTAATTCAGTATTGTACTAAAAAGTACTTCTTAGAGGTACATTAAAATAACATTACATGGCTGCCATGAAATGCATGTCAATTATCTAAAGCTCCCAGAGGAATCCCTACAATTTTTACAAAGGATGCTTTCTTTCTTGGAATTATCAGTGCTTTCTCATTTATGTAATAGGGTTCAATTGCTATTATTCTTACTTAATTTTAAAAACAATTGCAGAACTACCATTACTTCTTTAATTGTTTATCATTTTCTTCTTTGTTCACAATGTAATGTTATTTTAATTCTTTCCCATTTCTTATAACTATGTTTCTTTTTTCCCAAGAAGTGTGAATGAATATGTTGGCCTATCTGAGAGGGCAGGAGTTAAAGCAGTTTGCGTAACACTTGTCTAGAGCTCAAACAGGGGAGCTGAAAGAGTCGTAAGTTAGTATTTTCCAGAGACTGAATTATTGGACATAAAGTTTCTAGTCCCTAGAGAGCTTCATTCTGTAATGGAACAGGAATACTTCATTGTGACCTATGTAGAATAATCCTCGATCATATGTACTTCCCTTTGTTATGATTTCATACT
This sequence comes from Perodicticus potto, assembly GCA_963574655.1. Lineage (NCBI taxonomy): Eukaryota > Metazoa > Chordata > Mammalia > Primates > Lorisidae > Perodicticus > Perodicticus potto. The sequence goes on from CAUYRH010044080.1 coordinate 14,229, forward strand.
CCCCAAGCAACCTTCCACTGATTTGATTTCCTGGGATTTCTGAAATACCAGGAAGGGGTACCCTGGTAGAGACACAAGATTATCTACTGTTACAAATTTATTGATGGTCTTCCTTTTATACATAGTTCTCATATAAATCTGATTCTTCCAATTTGGCAAGGAATCAGATCCTAAACAATAGTAAACTCACCACACCAATGGTGACATTTACCTGAAGGTCATGACCATTTATTTTGATAGGTGAACTTATTATCATTTATTATAAACCTCTAGGCTGGGTGTGGTGGTTCATGCAGTAATCTTCGCACTCTGGGAGGCTGAGGTGGGTGGATTGCTTGAACTCAGGATTTCAAGACCAGACTGAGCAAGAGCGAGACTCTGTCTCTTCTAAAAAGTAGAAAAAAAAAAACCTAGTTGGGGGTCATGACAGGTGACTGTAGTCTCAGCTACTTGGGAGGCTGGGCAAGAGCATTGCTCAAATTCAGAGTTTGAGGTTGCTGTGAGCTATGAATACACCATAGCACTCTACCTAGGGAAACAGAGTGAGACTCTGTCTCAAAAAGAAAATAAAAACTATAATAATTTTCAGTTACCAAGAACCATGATAAAGATATGAGTTCTTATGTAATGTTTAAAGATAGTATTCAGCAAAGGAATGTGGAAATAAAATAATATTTTAGAACTGTTTCTATCTATCTTTGTATGTTCCCTAAGGCCTCTACTGATATCAGTTAATTTGCATTTTTTCCTCCAAACCAACTCCAAGCATTTATTTAACTCTGCCCTAGAAATTTCAAACCCTGGTCTAAACCATAAATCACTTGGAGTTTATTCTGATTTCCAAATATTCTAGAAGTATCTGATAAGGAGTTTCATTATTCTTTTCTTCCCTAAGAGTCAGTTAAAAATTTTTAAGAAAACCAGGCAGCACCTGTGGCTCAAAAGAGTAGGGCGCCAGCCCCATATGCCAGAAGTGGTGGGTTCAAACCCAGTCTCTGCCAAAAACTGCAAAAAAACCCAAACAAAACAAAAATGTTTAAGAAAACTAAAATTATTTCATAACAAAAGATGTTGCCTTTTTTTGTATTTTAGTATAGCTAAATGAGAGGGACTGAAAACACAAGAATAACTGTCATTCCTTCTGCTCCTGTGAAAGGCTGGCTGGCACAACAGAAAGTTTGCTGCTTATGTATTTAGAAGAATTTACTTTAAAAGCCATATTGTCAGAAGTCAGCTTATTAAAAAACTGATATTCAGACTATATCTTTTTATAAGGCTTCTCTGTTCTCTTTTGGGTTGTATTTCTCCTATGAAATTTCTTTTTTGGTCTAACCCCTGCTGCCCATTTTGATGAGACAGCATCTCACTCTTTGCTCCAGGCTAGAGTGCTATAGCCTCAACCCAGCTCACAGCAACCTGTAATTACTGGATTCAAGTGATCCACCTGACTCAGCTTCCAGTATAACTGGGACTGTAAGTGGAAGCTGCCATGACCAGCTAATTATTCTTTTAGTAGAGATGGGGTCTTGCACTTGGTCAGGAAGGTTTTGAACTCCATATGTCAAGGGATTCTCCTGTCTTGACCTTTCAGAGTGCTAGGATTATAGACATGAGCTACTGTGCCCAGGCCAGAACTCTTCTTTTTTAAAACTCCTAATAACTAGAAGTTCATTGGCCTTTTGAGAATCTTAACGTTCCCTAAATTTGGTTTCTTTAAGATTTTTTCTTTCATTTATTTCTGGTCCTCTTTTTCTTTGCCACCGTTGATACCATATGAAAGGCTCTTGATGGAACTATTGAGTGCCTTATTTTGGGGTCACCTGTCTTCCTGCCAGAGCCCCAAGAGTCATAGGCAGGTTATTCTCAAGTGTAAAGCCCTATTCTTTTGCATTGAACACTTGTGTCAAAGGCCTTGGTTAAGATGAGACTGGCTGATGCAAGGTTTAGCCTGGTTTTGATTTTTCAACAGAAAAAAACCCCAAAAAACTTGTAAACAGCTAGCTTTGTTTTTCATGAACATTCAAACATAATTGTTAAGAATGAATAAATTAGGTAAATACAAATGCAAATTAGGTAAATAAATGTTTGCAAGTAAATAGTTTCGAGTTGTTATAGTTTCAAAAATCTTTTCAGTAATTTAAAATCTAAGAGACATATTATTTTCAATTAAGTAATAGATAATCATGAAATGACAGTCATTTCAGAGTAGGTTAAAATACTGAGACAATTATTAAGTATAAGTTTAAATTTGTATACTTTAGCATTTTTTAATATGACATGGAAAAGTAATATATGTCTGGGTCTGTTAATAAACATTAAAAATTTGAGAAAACACTTCTTTCTAGAAATTATGAGATAGTTTTCATCCCCAAATACTGATATAAAAGAATTTAAAATTGATTAGTCCTGAAGTTTTTATTAAAAATTAGAGTTACTAAGAGTTATAATTAATATATTAGGAATAATTAACATATAATTAAAACAAATAGAAGAGAATCAATTCTGTACACATAGTTCATGAAAAAAATAAGACATCATAAGGTAGAAGATGAATTTTTGTTGAAGAAAATGTTATTTTTGTCTAGGTTGAAGTTTTTTTGTTTGTTTGTTTGTTTGTTTGTTTGCCTGGAGTTGGGTTTGAAACACAGTTTCAAAACTGTTTTTGAAACAGTTTTTGCCTGGAGTTGGGTTTGAAACCACCACTTCCCACATATGGTGCTGGTGCCCACTCCTTTGAGCCAAGGGCACCTCCCTAGGTTGAAGTTTTTAAAAGGTTTTCTCAGAATAAGTGGAGGAAAGAAAGTTATAGATAAACAGAGATAAAAGGTTGGGGAAAAGAGAATGGAAAAAATTGTAAAAGATTATAAAATTTATTATTTTTTTTAATAATTTTATTAAATCATAATTGTGTACATTGGTGCAATCATAGGGCAGAATATGCTTCATATTCAATCAGAAACATTTTGATCGTACTGTGAGAGATAGCCCTCATAGCATTTTCTTAATCACTATATAAAGACATTGATACTCTACATTTAATAATTTTCACCAGTACCCTACTAAGATGCACCATAGGTGTGATCCCACCAATTGCCCTACCTCCACCCATCCTCCCCCCTCCCCTCCCCTCCCTTTCTCTTTTCCATGTATTCTTTTGCTATAATTGGGTTTTAGACTTCATATGAAAGACAGCATATTTTTAAAAGTGATTTGTTGTAATGTTTTCATTGAAATT